>JAHBCN010020656.1:0-14928 GCA_019359885.1 Listronotus oregonensis
ACCTGTTGAAAAAAACTTAAATTACTACACTTTCACCAAACCGTTAAGATTATTGCAGTCGGCCGGCTCGCTAAACCGAGCGCGCAAAAATATGACTTTGGTCCGTTAAAAAAATATCACTGACTCAATACTATAAAGGGAACATGAAAAATTTTTATTTTAAAAACTTGTTTTAATCATTAGCTACAATTTGTACGCAGCATGTATGTATAAATTTTCAATAATAAACTTTTTTCTCGATTGCCTAAAATTACGCTACTGAAAATAACAATTTTAAGTTTTCTACTATTTTAAAAATTAAACAAAAAAAGAATCAGCTTTACGTGAGACTTTGTAAGAAGCGCTATTGTGTCTACTTTAATCTAAAAAAAAATTAACCTGATATCATAAATATTATTAGAGATATAGCAGTGGAGATGTTAAAAAACGTGTTTCATTGAAAACCGGTTCTTTCGAAAAAAAAAAATTCTCGACCACAAAAAAATGTCGTAAAAAGTGATTTCGTGTACACGATTACCTTATTAAAGAATCCCACTAAGTCTGGTTTGGTTCTACGCCGGTTTTTTTTCTGGATAACTAAGCCACTTATCTTAAAAGGACTTTAAAAAAGGCGTTTATGTACAAAAAACAAGTTTTTGAATTACAGTAGAACCTCGATAAGCTAGAGCTCAAGGCAAATATTTAAAAAAAAAAAAGTTTTTTACTTATCGAGAGTTGAATAAGGCGAGGTTTCAAAAATTCAAATGTTGACTTAACGAGGTTCAGTTAGAGCAGTGGTTCCCAAATTTTTTCTATGGCGCCCCTTTTTGAAATTAGGAAATGATCGCGCCCCCCTTCCCCGACTATACAAAAACATTTCTTTTACTAAAAAAAGAGGCATTTATTTACAAACATAACATTTAAACACTAATAAATAATCTAATGCGAAGTATGGTGCTGCATTTTCTTAACAAGGTCGAAAATGTTTGGTTTTATCTTTGAAAGTGCGCAATGTATTTCACTAGCAACATAAAGCAGGCTCTGTTCTTTTGTTTTAATTTCAATTAAAATAGAAAATCCTTTTTTACATAAGTAGGTTGTCGAAAATGATATGTAAAATTTCAAAACCATTTTCGCGATTAAAGGATAGATGAAAAGATATTTTATCCAAAATGTAGTAATTACCAAATTTTCAAAATCATTTTTTGCCATTGAGTCGTATTTTCAGTCGATTTTGTTCTTGCCTTTCTTCTGGAAGGATGTATATATTAAAACAAAAAGGATTTTAAGCAAATTTATGTTCATTATTATCATGTAAATTAGAACAATATTTTTGGAATTCATCAAAGAGACTTTCTAGATGAGATATAATAATCTTTTAGTTTTTAGCGATGTCGTCACAACTCTCCATTAATAAAGCCAATTTCGGAAATAACACAAAATTTGATGTTTGAGCTTTAAACGACGTTTCCATATACAAATATTATTTTTTATTTAAACTGATTTTTTGTTATTTTAAAGATTAAAAATTGTATTAATTTTTCCAAGCTCTCGCGGGCGGCGCCCCCCAATTTGGGAACCATTGAGAGATATGAGAGGATATGTTGACGTAATCAATTTTCGATTCATTTTACGTTTTATTACTATCTTTTAATTTTGTACGTGTATTAACCAGCTATTTTGGTCACTGAAGTTTAAAGCAATAAAGTTTTAAAGAAAACTTTGCTTGTATACCTACCTACGATGAGTCACTGATAAAAACTTTAAGTTATGGAGGTCACCAAGGGTACTACTTTGAGTTATCAAGGGCCAATGGTAAAATTCTTTGTAGGTTGAACTTAAGGTAACGTAGGTTTTCTGCTTTGAAGAAAAGGAAACACGAATATTTTTTTAAGTTGCCGAGGTTTTTATGTTATTGAGGTTCTACTGTATATGGTGATATTCATTAGTCTATTCCAAAAAAAAACAAGTTTTTTAGATTTTTCATATCTGCTCTGTTTTTCAACATAATATTTTTATGATATATATATATATATATATATATATATATATATATATATATATATATATATATATATATATATATATATATATATATATATATATATATATATATATATATATATATATATATATATATATATATATATATATATATATGTGTAATCCGACTTTATTAAGCCAAAAACTTTCACTTCACGGGCTATATGAAGCCCTTCACCTATTTTGGAAGCCCAAAATCGGGCTTAATAATTTTTCCATGTATAACTCCTAAAATAACCTATATAGCGGCATCTTACGGCCTCGAAATCATTTCAATATATCGTCACATATCAAGTTTCCTAATCGTGGTGACAGTTTTAATGTAAATATAAAGATGACTCTAAAAACACGACTTTGTAAAAAATTGTTGGGCTTCGTAAGTATGTTTTGTTTCTCAAAAATATACAGGTTTAGTTGATCATAATGGCCACTAGTTACGCTACTCCAAAATGTATAAATATGAAGCAAAAGGTGTTCTACGGTCAATACGAAGACCGAAAAGCCGACAACATTGCTTGGAATAAAAATAAGGTTTATTTCTTCTTTTTAATTATTGAAACTTGTTTTTGCCGTTAATGTTTATTTAAAATAATAATAATAATAATAATAAATCTTTTTAATTAACTTAAATTAACCATGTAACCAAAACATATTTAATTAAAAATGGGTTTTTCAAGATTTCAGGGTATGGATGACTTTATTTATTTATTTTTTTTTAAAATATATTTTATTTAAAAGGTTAGGTAAGATACTTATAAGTATTTTTTTTTTAAAGTAGCGAAAAGACAAAAAGACTATATACAGGGTTTTTACAAATTCGAGTGTATGCATGGGGATCTCGTAAACCGTAAGAGGTACAAGGTCGGTTAAATTGGGTAAAGTTGTGTAGTGTGATGCTAAACAAAATGTCGTTTCGAAATTTGAAAAATTCCGTTACTTCCGGAGATATCCGGAAAAACCCGAATTCCCGCAAAAACGTTTTTATTTTTTCCTGACCTTATTTGAGAAGATATTTTAAAATGAATGTCATGTCAGCAAAACTACTTTTTCCCCCACAAAATGATGTTATTAAATTTAAAATCCGACGTTTCGTTTCCAAACAACCACCATCAACTTTTTTTTTTTTAAATACAGCCTTCGATTGTTTATTGCATTTTTTTTTCAATTACAATGATATAAACATTGATATTTTTCTGTTAAATAAACATTTTTTTTCCATAAGAGACAATGTGTTAGACAAGGAAGGCAGATGATTTTTACAGGGGCATTCCATAGTTGTTGCATAAATATTAAGTGTTATACATTTTTGTAATTGGGATAATAAGAGGTTCAAAAAAATTAAATAAAAAATCTAGGACCGTATTTAAAAAAATTAAGTTGATGGTGGTTGCTCGAAACAAAACGTCGGATTTTAAATTTAATAACGTCATTTTGTAGAGGGGAAAAATATCTCTGCTGACGTGACGTTTATTTCAAAATATCTTCTCGAATAAGGTCAGGAAAAATAAAAACATTTTTCAAATTTCGAAACGACATTTTGTTTAGCATCGCACTACACAACACTCGAATTTGTAACACCCTGTATATATATATATAAATATATACAGCGTGTCCAAGCAACTTCTTACCATACGGATTTTTTTTTTATTTTTGGTTTTACGAAAAAAAGTTACTCTTCATAAAAAGTTCTGCTTTGCGATAAAATGACAATGCATTATTAACATTTGCGTTAGCATGTAGAGGGTGGTTAAAAAATGTTAAAAGCTAAAATGGGCCGAGGGGAAGTGCCATTAAAAGGTATTCTAGGACAAAATGTATCAAGGGTATATTGTATAGGACCACAATTTATGCTTAAATGTAGATTTTCAAAGACAATTTCAAGTATCAAGCTAACAAGAAAAACTTTTTAACTTTAAGTATTTTTTTATTTACTGTTAATAAATTTTTTATCGTGATATCTAAAATTGTTTTGAAAATCACATTTGAGCACAAATTGCCATTCTACCCAATACATCCTTAATACATTTTATTCTAAAGTACCTTTAGGGGAACTTCCCTCTTGGCCCATTTTTGATTTTTACACTTTTTAACCACCTTGTACATGCTAACTTAAATCTTAATAGGGCATTGTCATTTTATTGCGAGGAAGAACTTTTCATAAAAAATAAGTTTTTTCGTAAAACCAAAAATAAAAAAAGCATCCCATATGGTAAGAATTTCCTTGGACACAAACGTTTTATTGTTAGCTTGATACTTGAAATGGTCTTTAAAAATCTACATTTGCAATTTTCCATTAATCTTATAGTTTTTAAAAATATGTGCAATTAAAAGCCAAAACTTTAAACCTTAATATCTACAGTTGCCGAAACAAATTATTTTTATTTTATTTTTTAATGTGCCGTTGGTAATAAAAATTACAGCTGTCATATGTAAAAAAATCTTATTGTGATACTCGTTATCTATATTTATTTTTATGCATCGTGCAGTCTTCGTCCACAAAGTGATAACCACTGGGATACAACTTTACCTAAGGTCTTATGAGTGTTACAAACCATTCTACGGTTTGTTCAAGAAATGCTACACATACCGCCTACCCGTCTTTATAATAATAGCTCCCCATGGAGTATAAAAGCCTAAGACCTTATAGGTTCAAAGTTATCTT
Source organism: Listronotus oregonensis (assembly GCA_019359885.1). Taxonomy (NCBI): domain Eukaryota; kingdom Metazoa; phylum Arthropoda; class Insecta; order Coleoptera; family Curculionidae; genus Listronotus; species Listronotus oregonensis. The sequence continues at coordinate 4,685 of JAHBCN010020656.1, forward strand.
TAAAAGAAGGCTGCTAAGTGAAAAGTGAACCTGACGTTAAAATGATAATTGATGATTTTGTTATTTTATTGAAGCTCCTCTAATAACATTTAATGCCGATATCTGTATTTTATGTACATTGCTGTCTCTAATTAATTATATTATTTATTTTAATGTATTCTAGTTAAGTATTGGCTGTTGTATTTACTATAATTTCTTTGTTTTTAGTTTAGTTTTAAGTTAGGTTTGTGTAGACTCTCTGTGAGGTTATATAGAGAAAAAGCCATCATTGGCTAAAATATCGCTTTGCTAAGAGTTCTACTTTTATGTCTTATTTCTTCTTATTATAAATATATATTTGTTAAATTATGAAAATAAAAAGACCATTATTATTATTATTATGATTTTAAGCCACACGGCTTTGCACTCCCTCTAAGGGGAACATTCACTCATACCAGATATCTTCAGATATCAAAAGGATTGAGCTCTGTGGGAGCCCTTTCCATGCTGTCAGGCTGTAGGTGACGTTATGTTCTGCTGTATTCCCAACAAATTTCCGGACACCCGAGTGGTCGCAAGTAGCACTGCCTTTTGCATATCCTTATACAGATGTTCACCGAGGCCTAATCCCTTGATGTTTTGTAGAAGAGTCTTTGGTATAATGCCAGTTGTTGATAAAATTATGGGGATCGTTTGGACGTTATTCATTCCCCACTGTCTTCTTATTTGTGTTTCTAGATTTCTGTACTTGGCAATCTTTTCATTGTATTTCTCCCGTAGGTTGTTGTTGTTCGGGATAGCGACGTCAATCAGTGTTGTTTTTCTCCCAACTTTATCCACCAATACAATATCTGGTCTATTATGAGCAACAGTTTGGTCTGTAAGTACAGTTCTATCCCAGTACAATTTAAACTCGTTGTTTCCAAGAATAGGTTCCGGAGTATAGTTGTAGTAAGGCAATTTTTCAGTCTGTAAAAGCTTTAGCTTCTCTGCCAATTGTTGATGGAGTATCTTGGCCGCTGAATCATGTCTTTCCTTATACTCTGATGCTGCAAATGCTTGGCAACCCCCGTTAGTGCTGGATTGTCTCCGATGTTTGACATCCATATCTGCATCGATCGTTTTCTATAGACGGGTCTCTAACAATATGCATCAGATAGTTTTTTGTTGGAATAACCTGGTCCTGTATTAGCCAATAAGAAGCCTTCAGTTCTGGGAACATCTTCCCGACGTCAGCCAGTAATTCGACGAGAACTTGTCGATATTTTTCTGGGCGACCTCATTGGGGTGACGTCCATGAAGAGGTTTCTCCAACCAGGCTTGCAGCTTCTCCTGGTGTGTTTGATGGTGTCTGCGCATTTCACGATCCATCAGTCGCAACGGTGTTGAATCTTCGGCTCCGCATATTGCTTGGTGTATCGGGAAGAGTCTGCCAGTCTATGGAAATAACTGCGTAAGTTTATTATTTGTTGATCTAATTGCTTACAATATCCACCAATCCTCTACCCCCTTGATATCGTGGAAGCGTTGTTCGTTTAGTTGCACTACGTGGGTGATGTTTGTGTGCCTTTGTAAAAGTGTTCTCATCTTTCTTGTAGCTTATCGATGTCAGTTTTGCTCCATTCCACAATTCCAAATGAGTAAGTGAGTGCGGAGCATGCGTATGTATTAAGCGCCTTAAACAGATTTTTGCTGTTTAGATAAGTTTGTTCAGAGTCAATTTCGGAGGAATATCTTTCCATACTCGATTTTATAACATTATCAACAGAAATAACAGTTAAATCTTCAGCAACGACCGCGAACTTGTTTTCAATAGCTAATCTAACTAAAAATTGACTCCGATTGAAGTTAGTACTATTGAATCCAGTGCGATTCAATTCAGCCGAATGCATTGTAACATCCCCTAATATAAAGTGGATCTACGTTAACACCGAAACAAACTGTAATAACTAAACAATATTTCTAAAATAAAAGCATTAACATGGCAGGGCTTCGTATAATCGGTATATCATAATCAGAGTCAATTGGATATAAATTCGGGCTTTGTATAATCGGTGTAGTAACTGTTAATTAAAATATACACTTAAAATAAAAACGGCATCATCGCCAGGCTTCGTATAATCGACATAACATAAACACAGTTGCCTTGTATATAAACTTGGGCTTCGTAGAATCGTAATAGTATCGACACTACTGAAATCCCCTTGCCTCCCAAAAGTCGGCTGCCCCCTACCTGTGTTACGTAGTGGGCTTCATATAATGCGCCATACTGTATATATATATATATATATATATATATATATATATATATATATATATATATATATATATATATATATATATATATATATATATGATATATATATATATATATATATATATATATATATATATATATATATATATATATATATATATATATATATATATATATATATATATATATATATATATATATATATTGATATATGACTCAAAAAAGAAGTACATATCAAAGTTATATTTTTTCTTATGGAACACCCCATATTTTTTTAAGTACTATAGACCAAATAAAGGTGAGTTATTGTTATAAGTCCTATACCTAAAACGGACCGTTTCTGAGAAATTTAGAAAAATTAAAAAATTCAGACCATATTTTAAAAATTGTTTACACCCTGTAACATATAAGGAGCTGCTCCTAATTAAATTTACTGCTTAGCTAACGGGTTTAAGTTAACTATTACATAGAAGTTTTACCTCAATATTATACAGAGTGGCAAAAAAAATTGCCTCAAAATTTGATCATACGTTTTATTAAATAACTACCTAAAGTTAAATGGAACACCCTGTATTTAGTGGCCTTTTTTGACACAGAACTAGATGCCCTTTAAAACTATATTAAGGTTCCCTATACCTATCTCATCTGCTTTTTATGCAAAAGACGTTTTTATATTTGACTTATGAATAATTTCTTTATCTTAAAAATGGAACACCCTGTACTGTAATTAAAAAACCCTTTTATTAGGGATTTCGTCGATTCTCTAAAAGCACAAGTTTAAATTTATGAAAATAAGATGTATGTGAAGCAAAATGCAGGTAAAAGTAAAAACTCCAATTTATTGCAATTTCTAAAATATTAAAGCATTCTTCAAAGTAAGGATCAAAATATATATAATCCCAAAATAATATTATAATGGGCTTAATAAAAACATACATTTCAATATAACTGTCACCAAAGGTACGATTATATTTATATTTTTTCAATAAAAGTCGGCTTTGACCTAAATGACGTTAATTATTACTTGCAAACCAAAAATATTTGACAGTGACACTTGTTAATCAAACGATTGTCATTGATTAAGCTAGTTTACAATTATAATCATTTTGAATGATTGTTACATTTTAATTAGTTAAAATAAGGAAGATGAAATGATTTTGGTAATCGGTGAGTGTCAAAAAATAGGTTTATTCGCATTAAAAGTATATGCCCAAAGGTATTCTAACAGGAGTCATCCTATATTGTACAGGGTGTTCCATTTTTAAGATAAAAAAATTATTCATAAGTCAAATATAAAAACGTCTTTTGCATAACGGGAAACTCTAATATAGTTTTAAAGGGAATCTAGTTCTGCGTCAAAATAGGCCAGGGTATTCCATTTAACTTTAGGAAGTTATTTAATCAAATGTATGTCCAAACTTTGAGGCAAATTTTTTCACGACTCTGTATAATATTGACGTTCTACTTTTATGTAGTAGTTAACTTAAACCCTTTAGGTAAGCAGTAAATTTAATTAGGAGCAGCTTCTTATATGTTACAGGATGTAAACAATTTTTAAAATATGGTCTGTATTTTTTAATTTCTCTAAATTTCGCAGAAACGGTCAGTTTTAGGTATAGGAATTATAACAATAACCCACCTTTATTTGGTCTATAGTATCTAAAAAATAAAAAAAAATATGGGGTGTTCCATAGGCTCCCCACAGACCAACATATGATTGTGCTAAAAGTTTTTTCCCAACTCTTTTCATTTCATTTCTCCTAGGAAAACCGAGGCGAATGTGGTGGGCCACTCTGCATATGTTATAATATATATATATATATATATATATATATATATATATAAATAAATAAATATATATATATATATATATATATATATATATATATATATATATATATATATATATATATATATATATATATATATATATATATATATATATATATATATATATATATATATATATATATATATATACATTCAGTGTGTCCAAGATAAGAACGAACAGCATGGGGATCTCCAAAACGGTAAGAGATAGGTGGGTACTTTAAATTAGGCAAAGTTGCGTATTGAGGAGCTTAATAATATATAACGTTGTAAAATTAAACTTATAATTTGTACTTTCAGAAATATGACGGAAAAAGTTAAATTTTCGATTTTTGTTTTTAATTTTTTAACGAGTTTATTTTAAAAGTTAGAAAAAAAATCTAAAAATACATTCTTATTGGAACTTTTTACCTTCATCTCTTGCTAAAGTCAAAAATTTCTTACGCCGTTTCGTTTTCGCTAAACCAGCGTCAACTGTATTTTCTTAAATACGGCTCTCGATTGTTTATTGCGTTTTTTTGAAGCAGTTTTAATCCCAATTACAATGATGTATAACATTTCTGTTAAATAAACATATTTTTCATAGGAGAAAATGAGTTAGACAAGGAACGCGCATTATTTCTTATTGGAGCGTTCCATATTTGTTAAGTAAATTAAGTGTTATACATTTTTTTATTGGTATACTATGGGGTTCAAAGAAATTAAATAAAAAATCCAGGGCCTTATTAAAAAAAAATAACGTTCATGATGGTTTACCGAAAATGAAACGTCGTAAGAAATTTTTGACTTGTGCTACCTTTCTCCAAAAAGTTTTTTTACAAAACAGTAAAAACAGTATTTTATACTTTATTTTTTTTTAAAGAGTGTAATTTGTGGAATTCTTAATAATTTTAAAAATTGTTAGTTTAAAATTTCGTGTACACAATATATATATATATATATATATATATATATATATATATATATATATATATATATATATATATATATATATATATATATATATATATATATATATATATATATAAAAAAAAAAAAACATTTTCAAAATTGTCTGTAACCATTTATTCTAACCAAGTTTGATTGTTTCTTGGGTATAAGGTTTTCTTTATAATTCAAACAACAATATTTCTTAATGTTTCGCACCTACATGGAGTGCTTTTTCAAAAGATTGGTTTAGTTTATTTCCATGATGCAACTCTGAACTACCCCCATTAGCATTTGGGTAATGTCATCCAGACGGGACTTACAGTTTGACGTGGGTTTCTAACCACACTCAACGACACACGATGTCCACTGGCGATCACCCATCCATTTACTTACCGTGTCCGGCATTGGCATATATGTCAATTAGGCTCCGGGAATCGAAACCGGATGTTCCGCGTGCTAGGCAAGAATTGATTTAGGGTATTTGATTTGACTGGAAACTTAAATTTGGCGGTTTATATTGCGCATTTATGTTGGTGAACTATACTCGATGTTTAAAGAACACTTAAATTTAAATTTATAACGGTACATCATTTACGATTGCTTTCATATCAATTTCAATGATTTACCTAATGATACTAACATTTAAAGCTACAATGTTTCCACTGCAGTGGGTCTCAATTTGTCTTTAAAATCATTAGCCATTAAGTCTTAAGTTTCATGGGTAATGCAATATTAATTTACTATTAAATTATTTATTACAGCTACTAGAAAATTATTAACTGGATGGGTCATATTACTTCGTATTTATGACTGGTTATATAATTTTTCTTTGCCATGATTTAAAGGCCAAAGTTAAGTTCTGATGTGGGATTTAAAATTATTTGCCTAAATTGAAACTAGGTTTTGTAAACATGACTTTCCCAATTTTTCCAATTTTGCAATTTTATAATGCTTTATTTATATCTAGTTTAATTACAATAACAACTAATAACTACATATAATACAGTAAAAATACGGTATTTTTGTTCTCTTCCTTTTACCTTTAGGTCTTGGGAAACGAAAAACCCGGGATACTTGGGCGGGTGCGATGGGCCCTTGGTATTTAAAGCTGTTTGGTATTATGCAGGTACAGCTTTTACCGGTCTTGACCTTTCAAAAGCTTTTAAACTGTCTTACTACTTAGAAGTTTAAAACATGTGTTATATGTGAGCTTTTTATTATGTATTTAATAATTGATGTTCACAGGAAAAGATATGAAAAACCTGCTTAATTTGGATGACTTTCCCAGTTATTTTCTATTGTTACTGCCATGCAAATTATTCACAATGGCCAGTATCTTTAATAAATTAGATAAAGAAATAAAGCGGCGAGATGACAACACCACTATGCCATGAAAATTATCACAAATGCAATCACCATAATAGGTGAGCAGCCTCGATGCATTCCAATCACATATACTTAAAACTTTTATTTTTTTAAATTTAAACTACCTAAAAAGCACAAATAAATAAAAGCGTTTGGTATTTTTGATGAAAAACGATGCATCTTAAAAAAAACCGTTAAAAAAGACATGCGATGGAGCACTTATAATCTAACTGGGCATAAGACTTGCTAGGAACCCCGTTCCAATAAAGCCCATCTGGGCACAGCACATAAATAATTAGTACATATTATTAGCGGTTGTTTCGCTAATAAAAAGAAACAGCAAATTAATTTTGTAATAATATTTATTGCTAAAATTACACGAAAATACATAAAATATTACCAAATTGTGAAACTATGAGAACATAATTCATTATCTTCATATTCTGTTATTGGTAATTGTGCAGATCTGCAACTCCACCTATTTTTAATCATAAAACATCGAAAAATAGAGATATTAACTTATTTTTTTTTATTTTGTTCTATTTTACTGGGAATTTACGAACCTTAAAAAAAAAATTTGGTGTTAATTTTTATTAAAAAAAAGGGTATTTTTCCAGTTTTTTGTCAATAAAATGCATTCAGTTAAGTTTAGCAATTTCTAGTGATTTTTTTCATAACCTACGTGTAAAGACAAATAATTTGATTTTTTTTATGTGAATTTTTGGATTTTCTAAATATTTAAAAAAATCTAAAAATTGACATTTTTAATTTTTTTTTTAAATAATTTTATTTTTAATGAACTTTAAGAATAAAAATATTTGATAACTTAAAAAAAATATGTTGATATTACATCCCAAAAAAGTGGAGCCCTGTTAATTTTTTTGTTGCTGTATTAAGTCTATGTGGTTTATTTGTACTATATTACCCACTAATTAAGTTTTAAATTAAATATTTAACAGCGCATTATTTTTGGTTAGTTTTGATTGGTTTTACACATAAAATAGTTTAATAATTGACATAGTAAAATAGTTTTTTTGACAGTTTTTACTAAGGAAGACGGACCAATAGATTGATCTTTTTTTACCTAAAAGTTTGCGCCAAGACAGCATATTAAAATATTTTATACCGGGTACCCCAGAGTTTAGTATTAGTAAAAAATAATCATTAATAAAAACCTCATCCAGTTTAAGCGATAAAAATTTTGGTCATTCTTGTCATTTACTGATGAGCTGCGAATATCTGCAGAACAAAAAGTCATTTAACCTTTGGCGTACCTTTTAAGAATTAGTACCATATTCAGCCACAGCAGCTTTAAGAAAACCCTTTCTCTGTCAAGCAATAATATATTTTTCATTTCTTATTTGTGTTTCCTGTATGTATACCAAATTAGATCCTCTTTTACATATTGTTTGGAGACTGGCACCTTCCACGATTCTTAGCATTCTTAAATTCATTCAAGGAAGAGCCATTTGCCCTATTATGATCCTACTCTTACAGGAAAGGTTTCTTCATTTACCTACCGACGGTCTGTTGAGCATATCCCGCTCTTATATAGACTATTGGTTTTGAGGAATAAACCGAAATAATTCCTTCTTCGGGAAGCTTCCAATAGAACAAGTAGCGCCACTCCTATGCATCCTTTACGGTCCAGTTGGTAAAACCCCGAGTTTCCCCCTTTGCTTCTTAATTCATAGATTGGCTAGACTGTCAAACCTCCTGCACGAAGCGTATTGCCGTTTCCGTGTTGAGTAAGACCAAGAATGTACAAATTCAACACGGATTTGTGATCTTTTTTTACACTACAAAACCGTGTCGATTTTACGTCTACTAAGCACGATTTTGAGATAAGTACAACTCGTATTTATTCTAAAAACCCGTGTTTAGTTTATACGACATTTGACTTAAGTACTTATTTTTTACTTTAGTTTGTTAATGTTCAACCGCTGTGTTCACACGTCGTTGTCGTGGTTGGGCCCAGTAGGATCTTTTGGAACATGCGCTAGAGTTGCTGGTTATCTGCAACTCTTTTGGCTGGCGTATGGAACGAGATCCGAAGCTAAGATAAACACAAGACTTAACTTAAGGTGTTAGCATACCGTGGTGATGAGTGAATGACATCAGGCCTTAAACACGTGTCTCCAACGGCGCCTCTGAGATACAGGGCGACCTCTCAGAGTATCTAGCCTTACTGCGGTAATGCGAGCTCGCCGTGGTGGACTATTCTTCCCAGTCCAAAAAAAAGCGGACAGAACTTTCTAGAAAAAGTGACAAAGGTGGGACCGAAACTAATCCGTTTCGAAGGTGCCAAGTCACCGGCCGTTTCACGGGGAAAGGGCTAATCCATCCCAACACAGGTGAAGGATTCCGAATCAAACAGAGGGGGCAGAACCGCTTTATAGGAAAAAAGGGTTCCGGCTTTAAACAGAAAGCGGATGGACCGTTTTCATAGGGTAAGGCCGGAGATGCGGCCTCAGAAAGAACATATGGTTCCTGTAACAAGGACCTGGTAGCTACCCACGTCATTAGACCGGGAGAGGAGGGCATGACGGATCTAACCGTCTGCTCGTCATACTCTCCAGGAGACAGGGACACCAGAACACATCAGAACACATATTGTGCCCGTGTCCGGTAGCGACACGAGTAAGAGGGGATGTAAGAACTTTCTCTCAATCTGGAATCGGATTCATTAGAAGTCTGATCCTATTGGGAGAAATATAAAAAGGTGTGAGCCACAATAGACCAAGCGGTCGCAGTGGAGGGCGTAAAAAGTCCACTCACTTTAAACCTACCTACCTACCTAATGTTCAAAAATAAAATTACTAAATAAATCAATATGGGTTTTGATAGCTATACTTTTAAATAAAAGTAGAAGTAGAAATACAAATTATAATTTCACTAAACAAAGAATAATGAATTTTTCGATTAACTTATTCTTAAAAGAAAAACAAAATATCTTTTATTTTTTGTTATTTATAACATAGGATTAGTTTTAAATTTGTATATTTGCTTTCAACGTAGGCTTGGATTTATCAACAAATGGTGCCTGTATTGGGAAAGTCGGATTAGTCGCAAAATGTAAACAATAATTACAATGATAATTAAAATTTCTGGAAACTTTTTTAAATTAAAATGTTCTTAAAATAGCTAAAATGGTAAAATTTTAATTTTAAATTATTTTTTCTACATTAACTTATTTTTCACATTTTTTTTTTTGACTTATCACACATTTCCTCGCGCCATATAGGCGCCAAATATAAAAAAAGTTTTCTGCCTTTTTCTTTTTCTAATTATTTTGTAATTTTATGAAGCGTTTATTTAAAAAAAATATAACTTAAAAAAAATTGCCACCATAAGCTGTTGCTGCAAAAAGTGTATTGGTATTTGGCATTTAAATAAGTGCAAATAAAGTTTTGACTATTTTTATTGATGTTGTAATGCTTGAAAATGCGTGAACTTGACTGACATTACTGACAGACCATTGTTGGCGTGAGCGGTATTTGGTTTTTGGATAGTTTTTTTTGGAAAAGTTTCGAAAACGAACCTTACATGCTTAAGAAAGTTCTTTTCTGTTTTTGTTATTAAGGTTACGTAAATAAAACTGTTTCTTTTTGCTTTTGAAAAACGTTTAAAATGTGAACTGCGAAACAAGATGCGTTTATAATAATGGTACATTTTAGAAGTGCAACTCGTAATGAGGATGAAACTTGGACATTTTAATATTTGTCCAGCTCTTCTGCAAAATAAACCTTTAAAATGGGTAAAAAATGTTTAACTTAATATCCACTACTCTAATTTAACTGTTTATTTATTATCACTAAGAAATTTACCACGAAGTCCGTAAACTAGATCTACCTATCTCACCACGAGCGACCAAAAAAAACCC
>JAHBCN010020657.1:0-14963 GCA_019359885.1 Listronotus oregonensis
AAAGGTGGACAAGTTAAAGGGAGAAATTTTTCTGGTTCGAAGGGGGCCCCGCTTTTTAAAGCTGCTTGGCTATGGATATTATGTGTTTTTTTGCCAGTTGAGCTTATTTTTAAAAGAAACGCCCACGAGGTTAAAAGACTTTTTGTTCTGTAGCAGTTGATGGCCGCTCATAAGTAAAGAAATAACTTTCTTAAATTGCGTTGTAGAGGTATTAAACTGGACAAGAGTTTTCGTGCCCAATCCAATATCAGTAAAAGGTCCTATAAAGAATATATCAGCATTACCCGGCGCTTATTTGTCCAATCAGGCTTAAAGACTGGTTTGAGTAATTAAATATTAGAGTGAAAGGTAATAGTCAGCAAAACTACAATTGGGTTTAATTGTGGTAAAGAGAAGATCCTTGATGGAAAGTAGAAATAGAATTGGTGCCAATACAGAGTCCTGGGGCACCGTATCATTAATATTGTGAAGGCTGGAAGAGTGTTCATCTACAATTACTGATATACGTCGATTAGAAAGGAAAAGGTGACAGGAGAGTCCAACGTTTACGTAGAAGACCGTAGGAAGGAAGTTTGTTTGAGTTGGTCAAAAGCTTTGGATATGTCAAGAGCAACGATCTAAGATTTAACAAGGAGCTTAAGGAACTATCTCTGTTTCCTCTGCTTCCGTGGATCCATGCTTAAATACATCTGAAAATAGTATGTAAAGATCGATTTATTGTTACACACAAGCATTACGTACTATGTGGAAACATGGATCTAATACCCAGTTTAATTATTTCTGTAATTTAGAGAGATTCTGCTGAAAAAAGTAGATCGCAGATCAACCTAGTGACGTATTGAAATGAGTCCTATAGCACCCTTTATAAGAAACCAATTGAAGAAGTGTAGAGGTATGAGGGCAGGCAAATAGAGTCACCATCGTTTTTTGTCTCCCAACCTTCCTTGGCTGGATTGCCACTTTATCAGGGGCCTATAATTAGCAAAATTCACATTAAAAAACTGTGTGAGATAAACCTAATAACTTTAATATCAAAAAGCACTTAAATATGTTATTAGGCAAAAAGGCAGAACAATAACCATACGCTCTCAATATCCATGAAAATCAGCGAATAAAAGGTTCTTAAAAACCCAATACTATACTTTAAAATGCCACATTTTAAGAGTGCATTTACGCTACACCTTAGGGATCAGGCAAAAGGACGCGAAGACTATTAAACTTCCACTACCACAATTTTCGTATAGCCGCAATAAAAATATTATATTTTATTTAGGTTCTTCAAAATTCGGTGTATCGATGCGATGTTGTTTCCGATTGCAAGCCTACAGGAGATAACGTTTTTCGGTAACTATTTTTCACTTAAATGACATAAATTATACATCATTTTAAAGTTAAGAAAATAATCTATGCCTCTGCTGTAACGGATTTTTGAAATATGAGTCGAGTTAAGAGAAAATAGTATCTAAACATAACCGATTTTAGGGCGACTTTCACTCAAGAAAATATTAAAAACTAAATCCAAATTTAAGAAACTATTACAGCAGAAGCCTAGATTTAAGTGTTGGCTTTCATATAGTTTTTGAAAATTATCGATAACTCATACCGTTTTTGAGAAAAACATTATGCTCCGAACCCCAAATTGGACCCAAATATCGCGGCGCGAATGGACTCTTAAAAAATTAATTAAAGTTTGGATTTTAGATGAGAATCAATGTAAAGTCAAACAATGAGGCTAACTCTCGAACCTCCCCCTGGATACGCCACTGGATCATTCCACTTAAAAGAATTGTAGGTATTTCATGGTAATAAATTTATTAAATTTAAATATTCCGTTTTACCTTAATTATAACAGGTTTAAAAAATTCTTAAGTACCTTCATTCTTACTAACGATTTTTCAACCCGAATTACACGATATTTCATAACAAATTACAAGTACAAAATTGCTTTGTACCAAAACAGTAATTTCAAATATCTGAAGAAGATAATTATTTACTTATTGTAGGAGTAACAAAACCTAATTCGTAGGTAAAAAGAAACCGGCGTTATTACCGACAACCCACCAGTTTTTGGTATTTAAATTCTCTATGGTTTTTATTAAACCTTATTTATCAAATTTCAAACGATTTTGTGAAAGGATCGATAATTAGTGTTTAAAACGATCAGTTGTGTTAAATTGTTATTCGAAAACCAGGGAGTTTGAATATGAGTTGGAGATTTATTCTCAAATCCAAAACAAAGAGCATAAAAGAGTGGAGAGGTACATGGTTTCAAATTTTTGACACATTTATATCGTATAATCCGGGTAAATCTGTAATTCATCGCTAAATGATTTTGGAAGTTCATAAATCTGAATAAAACCTTTTGCATTCTCTTTAGAAATAGATCAACTACAAAGTGTCGGAAATAAATAGTGGATTCTACGAAATGCGGTGTTTTTACTTTATTTTTTCACCCTTTTTACCCCCAAGCATAAAATTATATAAAAAACGTTTCTTTTTCCATATTTAATGGTTTATATAGGTTTTTTGGGCCACTGAATGCGAAAATATAATATTAAAAATTACATTTAAGGGCTTAGAAGGGCTACATTCTCAATTTATTTACCCGCTAATACTACATATAATTGTACTATTTACATGTACAGTATGTCCACGGAAAAGGTGTTGAAGAGAAAAAACTTTTTTATTTTTGATTTTATCGAAAAAAGCTACTCTTGATAAAAAATTTTGCTACTTCTAAGAGTAAGATTGGGATAGAAACATTTAACATATTTTATACGGGGTGTTCAGAAAATTGAAAAAACTTAAAATGGTACAAGAGTAAAGTGCATTTATTTAATAAGATATGGAAATAAGTTACTAGGAAAAGTTGTTCAAAATTAAAAGGTAGTCTCTTATACCAATTTTTGAAAAAATCGGCCTACTTTTATTTATTTGTAATTAAATTTATTTTAATATCAATTAAAATTTTTAATATCAATTTTGTCAAATTTTTTGCTGTTAAGTAAGCATTTAAAACTGACGTTAATGCGGCTACTGAATTATAAAAGCAAAGTGTCAATAAAGCTTGTCACTATCAACGCCTACTAGTACAATAATGAGTTGTTAATTTGAAATTAGTTAATTAATATTAAAATAATTTTTATCACAAGTTAATAAAAGTAGGCCAATTTTTTTGAAAATTGATATAAGAAACTATCTTTTACTTTTGAACAACTTTTCCTAGTAACTTATTTCCATATCTTCTCAAATAAATGCACTTTACTCTTGAACCATTTAAAGTTTTTTCAATTTTCTGAGTACCGCGTATAAAATTTGTTAAATGTTTTTATCCCAATCTTACTTTAAAAACTAGCAACTATTCAACACCTTTTCCGTGGACGTACTGGTGTGTCCACGGAAAAGGTGTTGAGTAAGAAAAACTTCTTTATTTTTAATTTTATCGAAAAAAGGTGCTTAGATAAAAAAATTTGCTACTTCTTAGAGTAAGATTGGGATAAAAACATTTAACATATTTTATACGGGGTGTCCAGAAAATTGAAAAAACTTAAAATGGTACAAGAGTAAAGTGCATTTATTTGCAAAGATATGGAAATAAGTTACTAAAAAAAGTTGTTCAAACATAAAAGGTAGACTCTAATACTAATTTTCAAAAAAATCGGCCCACTTTTATTTATTTGTAATTAAAATTTCATTATCAATTAACTAATTTAAAATTTTTGTACTAGTAGGCGTTGATAGTGACAAGCTTTATTGACACTTGGCTTTTATAATTCATTAGCCGCAGTATCGTCAGCTTTAAATGCTTACTTAACAGCAAAAAATTTGATTATAAATTGATATTAAAATAAATTTAATCACCAATAAATAAACGTAGGCGAATTTTTTCAAAAATTGGTATAAGAGACTACCTTTTAATTTTGAACAACTTTTCCTAGTAACTTATTTCCATATCTTATCAAATAAATGCACTTTACTCTTGTACCATTTTAAGTTTTTTCAATTTTCTGAACACCCCGTATAAAATATGTTAAATGTTTCTATCTCAATTTATCTTTAGAATAGCAAAATTTTTATCAAGAGTAGCTTTTTTCGATAAAATCAAAAATAAAAAAGTTTTTTCTCTTCAACACCTTTTCCGTGGACATACTGTATATGACAAATTTTTAATAATTCTCTCAAAATGATAAAAAATTCTTTAAAAACAGGCAATCTTATGAGCCTTTCATATTTCCACAAAAAATACTTTTTAGTGAAAACCAATTTTCAGGGATAAAAAACTATGTTTTTTAGATAATTTTATGACTACGAGGTAAACTGGGGAATTTTAGCCGTTTCCGACTATCTTTCCAGTGTGAAATGTTATGGATTTTTCGACGGCCGTTTTTGCGAAAAATATTGGTGTTGCAAGAAAAAATAGTGGCAACCATTTATATAGATTTCAAGGTAATCATAATTTTTTGTTTTAACAAAAATTTTCTAACTTGCATATTTTGGCAGATATTCGCGAGAAACTCATTTTTAGGACTGGGACACACTGGTAGTAGTGGTTTCTTACTAAAAAATGCAGATTGGCAAAACATTCTATATCAAAACGCCAGAAAGATTGTAAAGGAAATTTTCTGAGATCATTAAACACTTGTTAAGGTCCCATTATAAAAAAGAAATGTTATTAACAAACCATTTTCTCAAAAAATATCAATAAATTAATGAGATAATCTTAAAATATTGTAAAAAAAACTTTGACGGCTTTTTTCAATATTCTAGAAAAATCAGAATGAACCCAAACTCCAATGCAATGATAGGTACGGGTTTTTCCATTCCGATGAACTTTGAATGATTAAAAAATGTACATTATTGCCCGAGTAATGGAGCAATTCGTCCGCCCGCTTATAAGTAAATCCATAAAGATAGCGGCATTCTAGCTGTAGAGCGGCAGCTAAAATGAGGGAACTTTGAGTCCCGTTATCCCAAAAACTATCGATTTTTCGAAAAAAATTATAGGGATCATTTTTGTAGATTTCAAGGCAATCTTTATTTTTTGTTTCAACAAAAATTATTTAATTTGCGTATTTTGGCAGAGCCTTAAGGGGTCATTTTCAGCGCTTTTCCACCTGTTAATATTGATAAACTTTTTCTCGCTCGAAAGCATCCGCCAAGACCCAATAATTTCTCCACAAATAAAAACTGTACAGATTCATTTACAGCTTTGGGTATTTTCAGGTCTTCAGTTACTGGACTATATATAAAGCTTTCAAGTAAGTAAAGTATATACAGGGTGGCCGTCCATATTTTGACCCATTTTGATCGCGAATAACTTTTGAACAAATAAAGATATCAAGATGCGGTTTTCGCAAATATACTTATATTTCTTTAAGGTTTAATCCTGTATCTTTACCATTTTTATGTGACATTCCATTAGCTCAAAAACAAAATGGCCGATTTTCCGATATAGGACAACTTTGTTATTTTTAAATGGAACACCCTGTATATGTTTCAATATTTTTAAAATATAATCTTTTCCCTTTAAAAAATGTAACACAAGCTATGGTTATCTTAAAAAATAACGCATTTATTGACCTCCAAAGAATTGACTGTATGTCGAATAGGAATATTATTTTAAAAGGATTTTTTGAAAAGTCGCCTGTGGAAACAAAGTTATCTCGTTTCCATAACAGCAACAAGCCTCATTGTCAGCCATTGTTGGTCATTTTTGACAAGTTATTTTAATTAGGAAGCGAAAATGTTCTCGTTAAGCGAAAAAGGAAAAATGTGTTATTATGTTTGCCGAAACCAAATCAGTAAAAGAAACCCAGCGAAGATTTAGAAACATGTTTAATAAAGCTCCACCCACAAAAAATTCAATTAAAATCTGGTACAGAAAATTCTGGAGTACAGGATCTTTAGCCCGTAAAAAGAAATTAGTAAACAATGAGAATTTGCTAAATAAAACGTTACAAATTCTGGAGAAAACTCAGTCAGATCCAACATTGTCAACAAGAAAAATCTCAAGTTCAGTCCATATTCCTAAAACTACAGTACAAGAAATCATGAAAAAAGAACTTAAATTAAAGCCATACAAAATTCAAATGTTACAAGAAATAAAAGAAACTGATTTTCCACAAAGGGTGGAATTTTGCCAGGGAATTCAAAATTTAGTAAGGAACAATATACATTTTTTGGATAGACTAATAATGTCAGACGAAGCCACATTTCACCTCAATGGAAAAGTAAATAAGCATAACTGCAGGTTTTGGGCAACAGAAAATCCTCGACAATATAACGAACACGTTAGAGATTCGCCAAAAGTCACAGTCTGGTGTGGTATGTCAAAGCAAAAAATTTATGGGCCATTTTTTTTTCATGAACCAACTGTAACCCTTGGACTTACGTTGATATGCTGCAAATATTTTTTTATTTCCCAATTGCAAGAAGAAAATCTATTGAATTTCGTCTATTTTCAACAAGATGGGGCTACACCACATTATGCTAACATTACCAAGGATTCACTGACCAACGTTTTTGGAAACCGGTGGATTGGAAGAGGAGGCCTTATTTCCTGGCCACCTCGTTCACCAGATTTGACTGTTCCAGATTTTTTTCTGTGGGGATATGTGAAAGAGAGGTGTTATAGTCCACTTCCCCAAAATTTAGAGCAATTAAAAATTAATATCCGAAACATAATAGAAAATATTCCTGAAGAATTTTTAGTCAATAGTTTTAATACTTTTTTTCGACTTTAAATAAGTGCGTTGAAGTCGGCGGAAGGCATTTTCAACATTTACAGTAGTTTTTTAAAAAGTAATGTAACCTTATTGTAACTATTATTTTGTGAATAACCTAAACCTTTGGCGATCCTTTTTTTTTTGTAACATATGAAGCAAATTTAAATTGTTAAATAATATTGTTGGTCGACATGCAGTCAATTTTTCGAAGGTCAATAAATACGTTGTTTTTTGAGATAACCATAGCTTGTGTTACATTTTTTTAAAGGGGAAAAATTAAATTTTGAAAATATAGAAACATATACAGGGTGTTCCATTTAAAATAACATAGTTGTCCTATAATGGAAAATCGGCCATTTTGTTTTTGAGCTAATGGAATATCAAAATAAAATCATGAAGGTACGAGAATAAACTTTAAAGAGATATAAGTGCATCTGCAAGAACCGCATCTTGATACCTTTATTTGTTCCAAAGTTATTCTCGATTAAAATGGGTCAAAATATGGCCGGCCACCCTGTATTAGTGTTAAGTATAGTGAAAAAGCTCTCTCGTAAGTTTGTCAGCTGATTTTTTACTCATCGGGCCAATTGCGGTTTTTGTCGGACCCCGCTAGTTTGGAGTTATAGCGCCTCTCTAATTCCCGTTATTTTTTCCCTTATTTCAAATATTTTATTCCGTTTCCGACAGGTAGAGTCATCCTTGTATCTACAAGCTCATTTACAAAAATGTTCACTTAGGTCAATTGAAAAGTTTTTTTAGAAATCTTATGGCTATAATCACAAACTATTGAGCGAAGAACATTTAGTAAATAGGACTATAAATATTTTAATTAACAATTGTACCTTAAAATAGCCTCAGGGATGGGTGGAGGTGTGGGCAAATGGCTACCAACAGGCCTGAATCCATTTTCGTCGGCGGTATATTGAAGGCTCACTCTCTGCCCGTCGGGTGCAGTGTACGAAAACTGACCATGAGCTTTGGTTCCATCTCCACGAGCGTCGCCAGACTCATCGGCGTTGATACCATTGCCTGTTTCGTACAACCAATTGTAGGTTCCATCTCCTGGGTTGTTGTTAACGTATCTAGGATATAATAAAAGTAAGAATTATATACATATAATTATTCATTCCGCTTATTTTTTTTTAATTATTTATTCCAAAACACTTATGTAAAACAAGAACCCAAGTTTCTATACAAAAATATCGACCCCTTAAAGTTCTGTCCACAATTTTCTTTTAATCTTTTTTGTCTTGGCAGGTTTTTTACTGATCTGTCGTTATAATTACTTTTTTCATTAATACAGACACTTTTTTATTTATTGGAATTTACGTACCAAATCTCATAACTTTATGTGAAACGATAACGAAGTTATAATAGGCAGAAACAGATTTAAACGTTTCGTGTAACATACACACTGGGTGCCTTAGGTCAATGCTTGTTCGTTTTTTGGGACATGATTTAATTAAATTTTATGTATGATGCTACAAACTTCAATTTTTACTAACCTTACAATAGGTATTTGAGCTCCACCGCCGTAGCCACCTCCAAAACCGCCACCGAAGGCACCTCCTCCAGAATAGCCACCAGCTCCTCCATGATAGCCCCCAGATCTTGGGGGAAGATACCCCACATCTGCCAAGGCCATACCAATAAGTGCTGATACTATAATCTGAAAAAAAAATCGCAAAACATCAAAATTATGAAGCTTACCATATTATATCAGTAGAAGTTGGTTTAAAATAGAAACAAGATATGCAATACAAAATGACGGAAAAGATTTTACTTTCATTTTCTTTTTTTTTAATAGTGGGTATTTTTCTTGACTTCTGTCACCGACCTAAAAAAATGTAGGCTACAAATTTTTTCATATCCACTTAAAATTTCGTTTTGGCTGGTTAATTTGGTGTATGCACTAAAAATGCGTAAAGAAATACACGGAATTATCATAATAAACCTTTAGTTTGGTGGAGATTTATAGATGACATTTTTTCTATTTATTAAAATGAAGAACATTGTCTTTTGCAGAACAAAGAAGTCGTTTAAACTTGTCGGCCTTACTTTTGAGAATAACCTCAACTGGCACAAGCACATTACATTACATAGCCTTGGCAGCTTCTTCCAATTTGTACTCTGTATGTATCTCAAATTAGACCCTCTCTAAAATATTGTTCCCATGTCTGGGGAATGGCGTCCCCTACAACACTTAGCATTTTGGACTCCATTCAAAGAAGAGCCGTTCATCTTATTAATGATCCCACGCTCACAGAAAGGCTCCCTCTTCTTGCCCACCGTCGAGCTGTAGAGGATCTGTCGCTCTTCTATAGGTATTTTCATGGCTTCTGCTCAGAGGAATTGGTCAGTATAATTCCCTTCCTAGCAGCTCCCAACATAGCAACACGTAGTGCAACTTTTATGCATCTTTGTACAGTTCAATTGAAGAGGCCACGAACTTTAACTTTTTTCGTTCCTTCATCTCTAGAGTGTCAAGACTATGGAACCTGCTGCCCGCAGAAGTTTTTCCGTCTCCTTCCAATCTCCAATATTTAGTCCTGTGTGAACATACTCCCTCTAACCACACTTAAGGCACCCACGGTACGATAGTAATTAGGCATCAGCCTTCGAGGACTGTCCCAAGATAAAAAAATAACACACATTATTACCCAAGAACCCATTATTTATCTTACTTAGAAGATAAAAAAACTTACTTTTTTTTGTTGTTTTTAATTCTAAAGCTAAAATTTACAGAAATAAACACATACAAACAGATACTTAAATTTTAACTCAAATGACCCAATAATTATATAAAAGTTGTAAAAAGTCTTTTTGATAAAATTAAAATATTTTTTTCCGATCAAAATAAAGAAAATGGCGAAAATTTTTTAAAAGATATTTTAGTTTAAAATAATTATCCTCTTGATTCTATAAGAAAATGTTTTCTAAAATTTGAACAACCAAATTTAAGACAAAATCACAATAAACCAGTTACAAATTTATTTTTACCATATATTTCTGACCTATCAAATAAATTTTAACAAATAGATAAGATATTTAATATTTGTACTATCTTTATAATAAAAAACACTATAAGATCTCAAGTAAGAAAAAGAAACCCATACAATATAATCGAAAACACAAAAAATTATATTTTTAAGACCCCTTGTGAATGTATTAAATTTCATTTAGGTAAAACTTCCAGACCATTAGCCAAACGCATGAAAAAGAACATAGAACATACATGAAAAACACAGAATTCTACAAATTAAAGAATTGTCAACACGCATTTGATAAAAACCACATAATAAACTGGAATGCATCCGGTATTTTAGGAAAGAAAACTTGTTTAAAAAAACAAGTTAAATAAAAAAAGCGCATTTATATTATTAAATAAAGAGAAATTTGTAGCATCAAATATCTGGTAGTTTAAATAATGCATGGTTACCTATGCTTGATGCTGAAGTAATTTTAGATAAACCTAAAATTAAAAAACACCACTTTTTTGTGTTTTTGAAATCATAAATTAACAGTAAAAACAAATTTTAAATGTTATTTATTCCAAAACGTCATATAAAAAAAAAATTTAAGAATTTTCTAAATGTTGCCCAAATTTTAAATTTTTAATTTCAATATTATATTTCTTTTAAACAATCTCTTTGGGGGGAGATTTCCACCGAAACGTGGTTTTTTTTTTGGAGGATTTTTTTTTTTTTTGTTTCCCCGATTGCCAGTTCTAGGGCTAAAAAACGCAATCTAACCCGGGACCAAGATCAACCCCCCACCAAACATTTAAATTTACATAAAATTACCTAAAAAAAAATTGATATTTGGTTATAAAAAGCTTTTCCGACACTGTTTGTCATAAAAAAATCATTTCACCCTGTAAAATTAAACTATACAAAAGAAATATCTATAAAATTTTATCTAGATTACTTTGCACTACTTACAAATTTCATCTTTGGATTCTACGGCTACTCTGACACCTAAACGCTTCTTTCAATTATTTATATCGGTCGGTCAATTAATCCACCCTTGCACTTTTGCATCTGTTTTGCATTTCATTTTTGCCCCTCTCTGCTATCAAAATGGTTCATCCCAAGTGAAGAATGCGATCCTCCTATTAAACATCTTTGTGAAATAATTCAGATCATAACTACGGGGGTTTATGTAAAATAGTCGATTATCATTATTCATCTATGCAGTTCTCTGAGCTAGATTAACGGTTTATTAGATCGTAGAAGTTCTTAGAGGTTGACTTAAGCTTTGTACAGGGTTTCCCATAATAGACTACCTATTTTGACATTAAAATAAATTTTATATGAGATAAGTCAATACGTTTTTTTATACAGGGTGTAACTAAATAAGTGTAAAACATTTAAAGAGGTGATTCCTCATCGAAAAAAAGATAGGATCTTTCATATAAAGAAATTTCATTGGAGCATCCTTGTTAAAGATACAGCCCCTTAAGGGGTACTTAAAAATTTGTATAACAATTTTTTCACAAGCACTAAAAAAGTTACAATATTGAAATTAACCTGACGTTTTGTACTACCAAAAGACACTTAACCAGTCATTTATTTGGTTTACCCCATGGTTGAAGGTGGAAAACGCAACCCCTAAAATTTATTTCCAATGTAACTTTTTGTCTTATTATTTGTTTACCATTTAAAGAATTATTTCCGATAACTGTTTCATTCTAAACAAAAATATCTCTTTGGGTTTTTGCCCAAATAAACCAGTTCGCAGCAAAAAATTATTTTACGAACTACAGAGATACATCGTCATAAATGCGAACTGGATTTATTGTTATTTTTGTAGTTAGTATCTGCATTAAACGATTAAAGGGTAATAAACAAAACAATTTATTAATAACAAAATACACAACATGTAGAAATCATAGTAAATGTTCAATATGTCTACCTTCAGACATTACGCATGCATCTAGACGTCCGCGCATTGAGCCACGTATTCGCTCAAATATTCCTGGAGTCTCGCTGATGCGGTTTCTTAAGTCCTCTACATCGCGAACAGGAGTACGATAAACCAAATGCTGTAAATGGCCCCAAATAGAGAAATCGAGAGGATTAAGATCCGGGGATCGAGCGGGCCAGTTCTGTGGTCCTCCTCGACCTATCCACTGATTTGCATATGTTTCAGTTAAATGCTGACGTGCTACTTGACTAAAATGCATCATGCATAAAAAACATATCCCTTCTGACGCCCAAAGGAACTTCCTCCAGTGGTACTGGATGCATTTCTCTTAAAAATTGAACGTATGTCTCACCATTTAATCGAGGAGGTAGAAAATGAGGCCCAATTAAATAATCCCCAATAACTCCGAGCCACACGTTAAGAGAAAACTGTTCTTGATGGTTAGTTTCGACAAAAGCTTGAGGGTTTTCATCAGCCCATATGTGGTAATTATGAAAATTTATAATCTTGTCCCGAGAAAAACTACATTCGTCTGTAAATTCTATCACGTCTTCAGAAAGTCACAATTTCTTCTAATCATTTCCAGCATCCAATTGCAAAATTCAAGACGGTTCGGAAAGTCTCGCGGTAACAGTGCCTGTACTCGTTGCAGATGGTAAGGGTATAAGAGTTGTTCCTTTAAAATTCGAAATACCGTCATATGATCAACATTTAGCTGGAAAAGCAATCTTTCAGTACTGGTAGTAGGTTGTTCTTCAATCAAATTAAGTACTGCTTCCTCAAGCTGTGGTGTTCGTATTTCTCGATGGCGACCACACTCCTGCGTTCTTTTTCAATGAACCATATTCTCGTAATCTTTGATGAAGTCGAGCAAATATTCTATGTGAAGGATGCTGCCGTTGAGGATACATTTCAGCATATCTTCTAGAAGCTTTCTAACCCATTCCCTTGCGACAGACCGTAAACGTAATGCATGAGCCATTTCCTCATTTGTGTATGCCATTTTAATAACAAGTGAATTATTAAAGTAACAAAAAAACAGAACTACAATACACAATTAGTATTGATTCAATTTCGAAAATTCACAAACTGACAGCGTCATACCAATTTAATTGTCACTATCGCTAATAGCGACCTACTAGATAGATTAGTTTCGTATTTTCGCATTTATGACGATGTATCTCTGTAGTTGTTCGTAAAATAATTTTTTGCTGCAAACTGGTTTATTTTGGGAAAAAACCCAAGAGGACATTTTTTGTTTAGAATGAAACAGGCTATCGGAAATACATTTTTAAATGGTAAACAAATAATAAGACAAAAAGTTACTTTGGGAAATAAATTTTAGGGGTTGCGTTTTCCACCCCTTACAACCATGGGGTAAACCAAATAAATGACTGGTTAAGTGTCTTTTTGGTAGTACAAAACGTAAAGGTTAATTTCAATATTGTAATTTTTTAGTGCTTGTAAAAAAAATTGTTATACAAATTTTATGTACCCCCTTTAAGGGGCTGTATCTTAACAAGGGATGCTCCAATGAAATTTCTTTATATGAAAGATCCTATCTTTTTTTCGATGAGGAATCACCTCCTTAAATGTTTTACACTTATTTAGTTACACCCTGTATATCGTTATCTTCCATGGTCTTTTGGATTTGAATCCGCATGTTATTAATCGAATAGGCGCCTGTCAGAAAACTGGGATGAAATTGATTTATGCACTTTGGATATTAAATGGGTACTTTTAATCCCTCTTTTCAATGACTAAAGTGGCGCTTTTAATCCATCAGGTATTAAAAAAATAATCGCGAAGGGATTAAAAACAAATTTAATCCCTACAAATAAGTATCATTAAAAATTAAAGGTAAATTATATATTTGGCATGTATTTTTTTTTAATAAATCCAAAATTATCAGAAATCATATATTAAAATACTAAAATTCTTTTATTTAAAATATTTTGTATGCTTAGTTTTAATGAGTATTGACGTTAGTATGTACAGTAACGGCCATTAAATCTTGGGCAATTCTTTTTCCCTTTCGTAAAATATACTTATGCCACCTCTCACTGAAAATAGATAACTGTTGAAAAACCTAATAAAGGGGTGTCCGTTAGGGTGTCCCGTAATATATATTTTTTTAAATTTCGCTACACAAGACCCCTCAAAAGTTGCGTTATAAGTTGTAGGTTACCATAAAAATAATAAAAAAGGATAAAAAATATCTTGAGGGCTCTACCGACATTCTTATTTTTTAAAAGTCACTTAAATTTCCATTTTCAAGGACCGGTAGAGGCCTCAAGATGACAAATATTGAATTAAATTTAATGATAATTGTAATCTCTGTATCAAAACGCAACTTTTGATACCTCTTGCGTAGCCGTAGCTCAAAATTGTGTATGATTTATTTAGAGTTAATGTTACGAAACCCCTAAAAATATCCAATTTAGAAACTTCAAGGACCGGTAAAGGCCTCAAGATGACAAATATTTAATTAAATTTAATGATAATCGTAATCTCTGTATCAAAACGCAACTTTTGATACCTCTTGCGTAGCCGTAGCTCAAATTTTTTATGATTTATTTAGAGTTAATGTTACGAAACCCCTAAAAATGGCCAATTTTAGAAATTTCAAGGACCGGTAGAGGCCTCAAGATGACAAATATTTAATTAAATTTAATGATTATCGTAAGCTTTGCATCAAAACGCAACTTTTGATACCTCTTGCGTAGCCGTAGCTCAAAACTTTTTATGATTTATTTAGAGTTAATGTTACGAAACCCCTAAAAATGGCCAATTTTAGAAATTTCAAGGACCGGTAGAGCCTCAAGATGACAAATATTTAATTAAATTTAATGATTATCGTAAGCTTTGCATCAAACGCAACTTTAGATACCTCTTGCGTAGCCGTAGCTCAAAATTTTTTATGATTTATTTAGAGTTAATGTTACGAAACCCCTAAAAATGGCCAATTTTAGAAATTTCAAGGACCTGAGGCCTCAAGATGACAAATATTTTTAATTTAATGATTTCTAAGCTTTCATCAAAACGAAACTTAGAAAACCTCTTGGTAGCCGTAGCTCAAAATTTTTTTTTATTTATTTAGGTTAATGTTACGAAACCCTAAAAATGGCCAATTTTAGAAATTTCAAAAGGACCCGGGAAGGTCAAAATAAAAAATTTAAAAAATTAAATTTTAAATTATCGTAACTTTTTAAAAAAAAACCCTTTTGAACCCTTGAAAAAAATTTCACCCGGAAAAAATTTTCTCGGCTAAATGGGGAAATTTTAAACAAGGCTTTAAAAAACAAAAAAATA
>JAHBCN010020658.1:0-14926 GCA_019359885.1 Listronotus oregonensis
TTTTTAATTTCTATCCCCTCTTCTTTTTACCCCCGCGACAATTTTTGTTAAAATTATATAGACTTAAAATCAATTTTGTATATCAAAAACCAATAATACGACATATTACTCTTTTTTTTTAAAAAAAAAACTATTTTGCAATTAACCCCCTTTCCCCCCTTTCCCTGACGAATATGGCTCAAAAACAATCTGAATGGTTCTTTTTAGATACCCACCTGTTAGAAAATTTAATTTTAATGCAATTCCCCTTAAAATTTATCAACAACAGACAGAAAATTATTTTTTTTCAAATTTTTTTTTAATTTTTAACCCGTTTAAAATTAAAAAAAATATTTTTGACCGATTTATATTTATTTGCATGGCGATTTTATTTTTGATATATTTGTAAAAAAAAGCGGGTTTTCTCACGCCCCCTGTTTGTTCGCACAAAATAAAACTTGAAAGCGAATTTTATTTAAATAACAAAATGGAAAAAAACTTTCCATACGCTCCAACGAAAAACCAATTTACTGATTGACTACCCCCGAACATTTAAAAAGGAAAATTAAAAAAACCAAAAACCCGATAGAGCAGCGGCGAGCGCGAACTGTCGCGAACGGCTCGAACAATGTTTTTTAAATAAAAGCCGGTCCCAGACACTACGTGTTTTGGGGCGAATGTTCGGCGAATGTGCGAATATTCGAACTATTCACACACCTTCCCACCCTCCACCCTTTTTTTAAAAAAAATATGTCCATGACAAATAGTTCCCGTAAAGGAAGCCAAGTTTTGATTTTCAGTGGCGTGGCGTTGAATTTCCCCAAAATGGACAGTGATGAAGAGCAGATGGTTGTAGCTGTTTTTTGTGTGATTTTCACAGTGTTTTTTAAAACAAAATGGAAAAAAAAGAACGGGAAGAAGAATATTTGGTGGGTTTATAAACTCATCCCTCCCAGCACCCGACTTTAAATTTTTTTTGACTTTATTAAATAACTGGCGAAACATTGCCTTAAAAGGGTTTTTTTTTTTTTCAATTCTACATCCAGCCCCCCCGCTAAATTTTTTTTTATATTATTCCAGGCATCAGCCACTTTATTTCTATTCTTATGTCTGAATCAAATTCAGGTTCATTTTTATATTTGTATAAACTAAAACGTTAACTCGTTGCTCCATTCCTTTTCAGCAAATAAAAAACAAATAAACCCGCCACCAATGCAATACACAATTGTGCGCTAAAGCAAAAAAACATATAAACAAAACCGTAGCGTCTGGGAGCGATGAGAAGTTAACTACGCGGCCCGCCGTACTACGAGCTTCTTTCATTCGTGCCAGTTTACCGACACTTCCTGGAAAATGACGAAGAACGAATCTTCGTCGAAACCGGTCCCAGACACACGTTATTCGGCAATATTCGGTATTCAAACTTATTCGCGGGGGGAAATGGGGACCCTACCTTCGACGAAGATTCGTACTTCGTCATTTTCCAGGAGGCTGTCGGAAACGGCACAAGGGCTCTGACGGGAAGTGCCCGTAGTTAACTTCGGCATCGCTTCGCGCTACGGTTTTTTTTTATATTTTTTTTTTTTTTGGATTGTTATTGCATTGGTGGCATTTGTTTTTTATTTCTGAAAAATCAACAGAACGAGGTTTAACTCATATTGCCTAATTGAACCACGCCGAAAAAAATAGAAATGGTGACTGGACCTTTTAAAAAAAATAGCGTGTGGGAGGGTGGGGGTGTAGTAATAGTTGAAATTAATTGCCGAACATTGCCAAACCCCTATTCTGGGGGGTAAGGAGGGGGTTTCCCACGCTACGGAAAAAAACTCGAATACCGGATGTTCGCCGAATACACGTAGTGTCTGGGGCCGGTTAATATTCCCGACGACTACCACAAACCCAAGTAACGAGGCCGAGCCGAAACGATCTAACAAATCTTTGCGATAGATTTGGGTCAAAAAGAATTTATTCGATTTGGATAAAAAAGCCATAACATAAAACGCCAAAATCCTTTTTTTAAAAAAAGTTTTTTTGATCCCTACTCAATCAACCCACACAAGACCAGTCAGCCATTTTTTTTAAACAACTTTTTTTTTTTTTCAACAGAAAAATATAATCTGATAAAAGGAAAAGTTATGGGCAATTTAATTATCTTCAAAATGCAGTTTTAAGATAATTCAAAAAAAAATTTAAAAAAGACCAAAATGTTGAAAATGATAAAAAAAAATTTCGCAGAGTGCAGTGTTTTCCAAACTGCGATTGATTAAAATGAGAAGTTTTGGCAATTTTCGGGGGAATTGCCCCAAAGGGATGAAAATTGCCGATAATTTTTTTTAAAAAGTATTTTTCTATAATTGCAAAAGTTTGTTTATATATTTTAGAAAAAATCCGATTTTTCAGGAGGAAAATTTTTGTAAAAATTTTAAAACAAACGATTGCAATTGTAAAAAAAACGTTGAATAAAAAAATGTCTGGGTTTTTTTAAAGCACAACGTAATTAATAAATTTAAAGAATATTTCCCGAATTAATTGAGAACTCGAAACATTAACTATTTTATTAAACAGGAAATATAAAGAATAAAAAACGTTTCGAAAAAATATATACTTGCGATGCAAATGATTTCTGCAGTGCAATTACCGAAAAATTTTGCAAAAAATTTCACTTCTATAAAATTTTTAAAATATGAGGGAAATATTTTTTGGGCATTTAATCTCTTCGAGACGCGGTTTTTGAAAACGTTTATAAAACAAAGTTAGTCCCAAATTTTTTTTTTTTTAATTTTTAATGGGGATAAAAAGGAGCAATTTTTTTGTGGAATCTAGTTCTTAAATCATTTTTTGGGAAAAAAAATGTTTGGTTTTGTTAAGTCCACATATACTTTTTTTATATGGATTTCCTGAATTGACCCAAAAACAAAAAACAGGGAATTTTACCTTTTTAATTGTGAATTTGACCAATGCAATTTAATAAATAAAATTAAAAACCCTTTTAAAAATAATACTGGCAAAGTTTCCTTAAAGCACTTAAAAAAAAAAATTATACACATTCGCATTTAGCAACAATTGTTAACTACAATTTTTTTTTTTTTAAATAATCTTTACAAACGTGTTTCTGGAGTTGTCCAGTTTGCTTATTTTTTAAAATTCATTAATTTGACGGAGTGCTGTTAATTTATCACATTATCACCCCGCTTGGAATGCTATTACCATGTCTATGGCCAACACGAAACCAACTCTTATGCTCCCACAGTCCCTCGGAAAGGACCCAAACATTCCCCTCGTTATTTTTTACTGCGCTAACCTTTCAGCCGGGCTACAAAAAAATGCTTTAAAAATGTTATTGTGTTAATTAAGTAATTAAAGATTTACTGCCTGGTATCAAAAATATAGGTGATTTAACAATTTTTTCAAACAATTTCCTAAACCTTCTCCAAGCAATAAAGACATTATCAATAAAGGACATACTGTATATTCTGGATCACTTTTTCAAAAACTTAGTTTCTAAGGTTAGATTTGTGATTAAACTTTTTCCACACAGTGTATATTTCTATCGCGGCCCCTCGCCCCCCCTAGAAAAATTCAAACACTGTCTTAACTCATTTAAATGGTAATTTCCCAGAAACTTCAGCGCCACCGAGATAAAATGACCATCGGTTCGTCGCATGACTAATTCAAACGAAAAATTTGGCCTGCCTGCCTATTTTCGTCCGCAATTTTAAAACCGGATTGGCCCTCACCCCCAGGTCTGTCGCCTATTAAAGGGTTTATTTTATCATTTTAAGCATAAGGCCCTTTGGGTACTTTTGTTATTGCCTGCCATTTGGTGATGGTACTAAACAGTTTATTACCGTCTTGTTATACGCCCCAAAGCACAAAATAATAGAACAGTTTAAAAATTTCCCAAAGTTAAACCTGATGGCGTTTGAAATATTCCCCTAACTCTTTATACACCCACAACGTAAAAAAAGCAAATTAAGTCATTGTAGTTTGTGTGGAAACGGGGGGCATATTGATAAATGCTTAGCAACCATTTTTTTATATATAATTTTATCCGTCACTTAGTGTTTTGCATTTATTAAAAAATCCTATTATCATGTTTCCACTAGAATTCCAAAAATGAATATAAGAATTTTTTCAACAAATTTCTGAACTGCTTTAGCTATATTTACTAAGCTGAACCAATCTCAAAATGTTTTCTAGCAGTTTAAACTGACAACTATAAGAATAAGTCGGATTATAAGTTATATGGGGAATAATTTGGAAAATCTTTTTTTTAGCGAAATGTATGTTTTAGACCTTCTAAGCCCTCAAATGTAATTTCTTATATCATATTTGATTTCATTGGCCCAAAAAAACCTATATGTACCATTAAAAAATGGGTAATTTTTTTTTTTTTAGTAAAATGTATGTTTTAGGGGTGCAGTGAGTAAAAAAAGGATACATTTAGCCCTTCTAAGCACTCAAATGTAATTTATAATATCGTATTCGAATTTGGGATCCACTATTTCTTTTTGACACTTTGTAGTTGATATGTTTCTTAAGAGAATGCAAAAGGTTTCATTTCGATTCATGGCCTTCCAAAATCATTAAAGGGTGAAATTTAATTTTCCCCGGGCTACAAAAAAAGATACAGATAAAGGGGAAACCCGGGGGGGACATCCTTTTTTCCAAATTTTTTAAAAGGTAATTAAGTTTTCCGGACAACAAAAAAGGGCCATTTTCAATAAAGAAACCCCGTTGCTAATTAAGAAACTCAGCACCATAATAAAAAACACATAAAATGTATTTATCTAATGTGTCCTTGCTTGTGGTATCGGGTTGATAACACTTTTATGTCACTTGTTATTGTAATAGATGAACTTCGTTCATTGTCCAAAAAAAGCAAATACACGAGACAGGAATTTCTCAAAAAATCAACCCTTTTTATAAAATATACTGAACAGTTGAAAACCTGTTTCTTAAAATTTACAAGGGTACTCAATAGGTTACAAGTGGTTAAAACCGTAATAAAAATATTTTATACGCGCCTCTGGCGAGAACCTCGATAACTTGTTTTTGCTTATTAAAGCACCAGCATAGTTTATTTTACTAACATAAAACAGGATTTGAAAAATTGTTTTTTTAAATCAATTAAAGTACCTACATATCTTTAGATATTATGACAAATGCTCAAAATGTCCTTCGACTTGTATGCACCTTTATGCTCGCCTCTATTAACTTATGCCTGTTTCAGTAAGTAAAAAAAATACATAAAAAGCCTTTAAATAAAATACAAACAACTTTACGTTATACTTTGGACGACTTTTAACACAAGCAAAACCAAATAAACATACTATTTTTTATTATTTTATTAATTTCCCAATTTAAAAGTATTTAAAACAACACAAAATTATACATGACAGATAGTGTGGATTCCATTACAAAAGATCCACAGCAAATCTTTCATTTGTCTTACATAACTGGAACAAATTCCTTAGACTCTTTGGCGAATTCCAGATCGTTCTTCTTGTCATATCCAAGACTTTTGACCTTCCTTAATACCGTATTCCAACTAAACTTTGTTCTTTGTTTACCAGATTTCTTTAAAATCGACATAATATATTAGTTGTTGAAGATGATGATTAGTTCTCAAGCTTTCACCAAGTTAATGCTCGAGTGCCCCAAGGCTCAGTACTGGCACAAACTTTACTTTATTTTTTACATCAACCATGTTCTGTCTTTAAGGATCAATTCTATTATTCGTTTTGGTGACGATAGTACCATTCACTATAATATTTAGTTTTTTTAACCAGTCTCTAAGCGTGATTTGGAAAAGAAGCGCAGGTTAATTAATTAATCTCTTTTCAATTTGTATACTTTGTAATGTATCCCAAACCAGAGCCTCTTTGGAATACTCTTCCTATGTCTAAAGAATAGCATCTCTCACAAATCCTGGTTTTTTAATTCCATCCTAAAATGAGCCACTGTCACAGGAAAGCTTTCTTCTTTTGCTCATGGACTAGCTGTAGGAGGTCT
The DNA here is from genome assembly GCA_019359885.1 of Listronotus oregonensis. NCBI lineage: Eukaryota > Metazoa > Arthropoda > Insecta > Coleoptera > Curculionidae > Listronotus > Listronotus oregonensis. The sequence continues at coordinate 5,995 of JAHBCN010020658.1, forward strand.
GTCGCTCTTATATAGGTACTTTGACTCCTTCTGCTCCGAGGAATCAGTCTGCTCCAAATAGAGCATCACACTACCCCACACCTATGCATTTTTTTTCAGTTCTAAGCCAAACTTCCCACTTTGTTTATTTTTTTATTCCTAGAGCAATGATCCATATATAGCTAGAGTGTTAATTTTGCCTCGGTTTGAATCGGTTAAGCTACATTACATGCACCCTCTACTTCTGATTAGTTTTTGTTTATTTTTTTATATTTATTTAATATATTTTAACACGTTTATATTTATTTAATATATTAACACGTTGGTAAACGTGACTTTTAAACTTACTGTTTGATTTGACAATAGTTAGCTGCATAGGGAATTATCCATTGTAATACTTTACTAAAGAAAGACACTTTTTTTCATTCTACCATAATACGTATATAAATTTAAGTATATTATGATTAAAAATTATCTCGTCCAAATTAAATTAATTTTAAAGATACAACAATATTATCATTTAATAATTTATTACCCAGTGCCAATGCCAATAAATGACAAAAAAATGAAGTTCTCGCCTAACAATCCGGTCCCTAATAATTAAGAGTACTTATAACTCACTGCCTAACTGATTGACTGACTCACTTACTCATTAACTCATCAAGATTATGGGGTATTTAGGTTTAGGACACAAGTAAAGGAAAAATTCTGGAAACTGCACGTTTTTACTTGGAACGCCCTTAAAGAAGGGCGGTAATATCGTATATTTTAGGAGTATTTTAGAAGTTTGCAATCTGATTAAATCTGAGTTTCTGAGGTCATAACTGTTTTAAAATTTTAAATGTAGACAGAATTTTATTCCACTCATTAAACTCAGAAAAAGAGATCATACCAAAATCAAAAAAAAAAAACCAAGTTCGAGATCAAAAAAACCAAGTTTTTGGGTTTTTGTTTTTAGTGATCTGTCCGTGTTAATGAAAAAAGAACACTTATAAACACAGACAGATCAGTAAAAAACTTGCCAAGTTGTTAGTTAAAAAAGAACTTGGTTCCATTTTAGATCTCAATACTTTAATATGCCGAAATTTTTGGATAGGAACTTTTTATAACTGTTTTCGGTACGATTCCCCACTACAAGATATTAAGTAGGCTAAAAGGCTTAAACATATATTGATAAAGAAAATGTGAGATATCGAAAATAAAAAGTTATTCAAGAGAAAAGATCTTTAATTAGGGTAAGAGGAATAATACTGTGTGGTTGAGAAATGATTAAATCGTAATTTTTCCACAAGGGGCGTAACATAGCACTTTTACGCCCGCTGTTGACTTTGTTGCAGTGCAACAATCAGCGGGGGTGTAAAAGTTTTTTCCCAAAAGGTCAAAAAATTTTTTTTGTACGACTGAAATTTTCTGAAGCTATTTTTTCTTTATTTTTGTTAACACTGGTATATCTGATTCTTTTGCTGATGTTAATGTCAAGCTTAAGTCGGACTGTTTAAACAACTTTAAGTTACCAAAGAAATAATTAAATATGGTGTCAACAAAGTTGTCAAAAAAGTGGTTTTCAAATTTGAATTATGAGCCGAAATAATTCTGCCTAAAGTTGTTGCCAGAAAAGTTGGCTAATTTATAAAAGGGATAAGGTGATTTTAATAAGCTAATTAACGCTGGAGGCGATTTATTGACTGTGAAGCGCCATAGAGGTTGGCGCTCCTCCACTGTAGTCGAGGGTTATATTGAAGATTTCTTGCAAAATAAAATTTAAATAGCCAAAAAAAGTTTCAGCACCACAGACTCTTTCGGCAATTCTAATGTTACCATCAGAGAGATTGATCTTATAAATCATGAAAAAATTAACCAGTTCTAATGTGTCAAATTGTAATTAGTGTACTTTTAACAAAAAGTCAAAAAAATAAAATGCTATTTTTACCGAAAATTGAGGCGCTATTAAATGTTATTCTTGTTTTATAAATTTATAAATGCGAGTGTATTTGTTACTGTTTCGCCCTGGGGTGTAAAAGTGCAATTTTACGCCCTCAAATGGGAGCGTAAAATTGTATTTTACCCTCGGTCGTACAAAAATATATTTTCGTGGTACATCACAATTTTCTTCCATTATTAGCCTTACAAAGTGCCATTTCTTTATTTAAAATGTAAAAAATATAATGTGTCATATATTATACAATATACAGATTGACAACAATATTACTACCTAATTTTCTTCAATGAAAACATATCGGTTTCAAATTTTAGGATGATAAATTGTGTCATCAGATGCCAATTTTGAATATAATCTAAATCTGCCTATCACCTTCGGTTAAAACGGAAATGGCGTAAATTTTGATATTTTAAGTAAAACACCCTGCCTATTATTTAAGATTCAAAATCTACAAGCAACCCCTGATTAAAACCTATATTATGTGTTACCTATGTTTCTGGCGATTTTTTTTTTCGCCGAACACGCATTTGAAGTCAAAACTGGAGTTCAAACAGCAAAAAATCGAGAAAACCCCAAAAACCGACACAGTACATTTACCGGCAGAAACCTGCTACCACGGAATGTTTGGGGTACGACTATGTAAACTATAAGAGATACAAAAAATTTTATAAAACAAAAAAAAAAGCTTTATAAATTTTTGACAAAAAAAATTTAGTGCAAAATAGAAAAACATTTTTTTGATAATAAATCATTCATTTTATTTATTTAAATCCCAAATCACTTAAAATCTACAAAAAAAAATCCTAAAATAAAAAAATTATATTTATATTCAAATTTTTTCTAGAGGTATACCTTAAAAAAATAATGAAAATTCGGTTTTTTTATTATAACTCGAAAAATATTGCATTTAGACAACAAGGTTATATAACTTAAATTAAAAGTCTTTTAAAAGTTTGTTTATGTTATATAGAGTTTCGTGCTTCTTTTATAGTTTTTAAGATATTGACGTTTCAAATTTAAAACAAAAATGTTAATATCTGAAATTACGCCTTTTCTCGATTATTTGCTGATACACCCCCAATTTTGACTTTAGATTAGTGTTCAGCACTTAATTTTTTTGTGGGCCTGTGAAATTATTATATGGAAAAACAACAGGGTCTATATCTAAAAAATTAACAGGTTTAGATAAAGGTCTCCATAAACAAAAATGTTTGGAAAGATTTAATCTAAAGTTTATTACATGACGTGCCATTCAAAATTTTGAAAGTAACATTATCAGAAAAGTCAATTTTCGCAGCACTTCCGGTAAAACCGGAAGTGCTATTATTATGACCCCAGTAGATAGAGTCTCCATAATTATTAAACATATGAATTTTTTATCATATTTCTTTGTTTTTCCATACAACTGCATAATGTATGGCGGTTTGGACATTTTAATCGCCATTTTTTTGAAACCTAACAAAGATAGATAAAGAACATAATACAGGTATCTAGAATATCTTTTAGAGTTCAAATCTTAAAAAAATATACAGCGTATTCTATTTAAAACATTAAAATTTACGACACCTCCGGTTAGACCAGAAGTGATAGGCAGATGTTATTATAACGCAAATTGGCATCTGATGACACAATATATCATTCAAAAATGTAAAAACGATATGTTTTTACTGAAAAAAATACAAGGCTAGGAAGTGATTCTGTTGTCACCCGGTAATATGCAATTAATGTTACGCTAATTTTTTTATCGTCATATTTTATCTTTTCGTACACTAAAATTATTTTTTTCTTTTCTTAAAAATTCGCTCATTCCTTATCCACGAAGGTGTTCAATTAATAATGCATTAAAAAAGTCCGACTCTGTATCCACTAAAAGATATTAACAGAAAGAAAAATTTATGTGATGATTCATTCGCGGAGTACTAACTAACCATCTTGATTGTTCAGTTGTTTTGTTTACCTATTTTAAAAGCCATTAGCCGTCTTTAATAATGATCGGTGTTTACACTTATGCTAATTAAACCAATTACATTAAATACAACTTTAATGATTTGTATATAGAAAACATTCGGGAATAATAAATAAGTAAATAGGCTCAGACCTATTTGGAAAATAAACTTGGATTGTCAAACCATAATTGTTATTTTATTGTCAGAAAAACGGAAAAGAAAGGACTCCGCAATTTTCTCATGGAAAATGGGTTTCGGTCAATTTTTGCATACTAATAGTTTTTAACACGCTGATTAAAAGTTTCCACGGACACAAAACCCTCCCAACCGCCCCAAAATTAGCCTCAAAGGTCACTGGGATTTTTCTTATGGAATATGGGTTTTGGTCAATTTTTTTTAAACTTTGCGTAGTGATAGTTTTCAACACGCTCATCAAAAGTCTTTACGCGGACGCAAAAACCGAAAATCTCCCCAACCCTCCCAAAATCACCCTCAACTGGGGATTTTTTTATGAAAAATGGGTTTCGGCCAATTGTTTTCATACTTTGCATAATAATAGTTCTCAACACGCTGATCCAAAGTCCTCACAGGCACAAAACCCGAAAATTTCCCCGACCCTCCCAAAATCAGCCTCAAAGGTCAGTGGAATTTTTCTTATGCAAAATTGGTTTTGGTCAATTGTTTTTAAACTTTGCATAGTGATAGTTCTCTAAACACTGATCAAAAGTCTCCATGGGCACAAAGCCCAAAAATCCCCCCAACCCCTCCAAAATCACCATTAAAGGTTTAGGATGATTTTGACTGATAGTTTGGTCAATTCCTTTGCGTAATTTTTTAATACTGTTGTCGAATTGTAGCCACTTAAATACTTACAGAGCTACAGCCTCCTGTACCTGGATTTCTTACGGGGTATGTAGCCCCCTCCCCAATACGTCACCGCCCGACTCCAGATTTCAATCTCACCAAAAACTAAACTCTGCTTCCCTGTTGACCGGACGCAAAGCTATTTTATCATGAATTCCATTCCACGGCTAGTGGTTACTCTCCAACCCCAATAATTGGATACCCATTTACACCCCCTCCCCCAAGGCCATGCCATTTGAAGTTCCTGCTCACGGATTTAGTGCCCGTAGAGACTTTTGATCAGCATGTTGGAAACTATCACTGTACTAAGTTTGAAAACAACTGGTCGAAACCCATTTTCCATAGGAAAAATCCCAGTGACTTTTGAGTGTGATTTTGGTAGTCCTTTAAAAAATATTTTTTGGGGATAGTTTATTAATAAGTATTATTAACGTATACAAAATCATCCATTATTATCCCTCAATAATACATGATTTTCTATTAATAAACAAGCATAGGATAGACGACTAAATATACACAAAACAAACATGAAATTTACTTATAACCTTAACATTAAAATAACAACCATTAAAACATTTGTCAAGTTGGTAGCTTAGAACCGAAATACATCCTGAAAAAAACTCCAGAAAAATTACCATTTCCAAAATTTAGTAACAAAACTATCGCTGAGAAAATATTGTAACTAACGTCTTAAATGGCCTCGATTATTAATCGCCCTTATTAATACCCTTGTTCGTTAAATAACTACTCGTATTTACAGGAAAACGTAAGCTTTGGTGAAACAAAGAGGCATGCAGAAAACAGGCAACATTTAACATGAGACAAACTGCAAAAACCGCTTGAAGCGCGTTATTTTATTAAATTTTTTTACATTTGACCAGGGCCGCCGGCAGGGGGGTCAGGGGAGATCCGTCGACACCCCCCGGGGTTTTTAAAAATAACTTAAGACAGTTCCCGTCTAAATCCTTCAATTTTACAATATCGCCAGGAATTTAAATGAATAGAAATTAAAGTTGTGGTATTTTTAAATTTGTTTTTAATTCAACTAATTCTAGACTAGTAAACTGACTTAAACTTTTTGACCCCCTCTACATTTTTTTTTGGCGGTGGCCCTGCATTTGACCCTTTAAAATACCGTTTATGTGTGCTCATGAATCAGTAAATCTGTCTGTTTTTAATGTGTTTTTTTCATATTTGACCTCTAAAACATTCCGTTAGCGTACGCCCATGAAAATTACAAATCAAACAAAAGCTACACTAAATTAAAAGTATCTCATAAAATCAGTTTAGCTTTAACAGTGCGTTTCAGAAAACGTAGGAAATACTACATTTAAATGTACTTTAAATTGTTAAAGAATAACTAATTACTTTAATTTTAACGATAAAACAAAAAACTTCAATTCCCAAAACTTTGTAGGGGGAAATTTAAATATATTTAATCCTAAATTAGTTTAATATTTGAATGTCTATGATAGACGTTTAATAATTTAATTATGTATTAGGCTATGATAAAATTTTTAAAAAATCCTTTTTTCCATCTCAAATATAGAACAAACTATTTTCTTGTCCAGAGGAAATAAATAGATTTTCTGCTGTTCTACTTAGGGTTCATTAAGGACCTTTTTTAAACCGGGCTCACTGTTTATACATAACATGAAACTTCGTTTTTTTTTAATGGAACACCCTGTATTTGATTCAGTTTTTGAGTTCTGCTTAAAATTGTGTATACTTTTTGTATAAAGTATTTTTTTCTAACAATAACAGTTTCTGAAAGAATTAAGATTAAAGTAATACTTAATGTGTTTTACCCACATATACCTGCACATGTAAGCTTACCTGGAAGATTTGGCATTGTCAATATTTTTATACAAATTATTTACACAAAATGGATCATTTAACTGAAACCCAAAGAATCGAAATTTTAATGATACTGGGTTATGGGGACAGAATGAGAACACAACAAGAAGCTTGTAATTTTTTTAATAACAAATATCCTGACAGAAATCCCTTAACAAGATCTACTGTAAGCAAAGTCTTTAAAAAATTCCGTGAATCTGGACACGTAAAAGATGCTGCACACTCTGGCCGACCTAAAAGTTGATGATAAGGCTCTGAACGTTTTGTTGAGTTTAGAGGAATATTTCCCTCATATATTAGAAATCCCATATGAAGCGGGACATTTTCGAATAATTACTTCCGAAAATCCCCACCTTTCTATCAGAATACTGGGAAAAGAAAATCACATTTCCCATAGATCAGTAGTCCGCCTGCAAAAACCAATCCATTCTTCATGGAAGAGACGTTAAATGGGGAAAAATACCTGCAGCTTTTAAAAAAAAAATTGTCCCGGTTCTTGTGCAACTATTGCCAAATAATCGTAAATTGTATTAATTTAAATTTTTTAATACTACTATCGCCTACGGCTCGTCCGACAAACTTTCTCATTAGTAAAAAAAGTAATACCTAACTTTTTTTTTTTTTATTTTAAAATGATATTTTAGGCAAAATCAAGCACCAAGTGACAAAATATGGTTTAGCAGGGTGGAGCCCCACCTCACTATACCCGTAATGTTCGGCAGTATCTAAATAATGTTTTTTTTTACAGATGGATTGGACGTAGGGGCACACTCGAGTGGCCAGCTCGGTCTCCGGGTTTGTCGCCCCTCTATTATTTCTTGTAGGGCCACCTAAAAAATGTCGTTTTCAAAACCAAGCCCACTGACCTTGATGATTTAAAGTTAAGGATAGTAGCACAATGTAGGAGAATTGAGGAAACTGACAGCCTTCTAAATGTTTTACATGCTTTTACGCAGGGCCGTATCTAGGTATGGCCGCGCCCTTGGCGGGGCTTAACATTTGGGGCCCCTCCCCCCCCCCAAAATCCAATTTTTTTGGGGAAATTTGTGTCAAATTCTATATTTTTTTATATGAAAATATTAGCCTATTATTTGAAAGGGGGCATGATTTACAAAAAACAACTGTTTGTATTATACTTAGGATAAATTTTTCAACAATAAATTCTTAGTTACAAAAATAATGTGCAAAGAAGGGTTCGTAACATTTATACTTTAATAAATCAAATAAAGCAAAAAATATTGATTTAAAACTTATTTTACATTAAATAAACTATTTCAAATCTTTGCTATGAAACCTGTAGAAAAAATTTTAAAATACAGGGTTCCCCATAATAGACTACCTATTTTGATATTGAAATAAATTCTGAGATAAGTCAGTAAGTTTTTTTTTATATTTTTATCTTCTATGACCTTTGGGATTTGAATCAACATATTTTTAATGAGTAGGCGCCTGTTATAAAATTAGGAAAAATTAATTTTTGTAAAAGGTTATTTTTCTAATAAAACATCATTAGGTTTGAACACATAATTTAATGTTTAGTTTTAATTTTTATGGATTATTTAGTTCAACAACAAGTTTTTTTTCGTGAAAACATAAAGAGTAACTTAATAGAAGAAGATGAAGCGACAGTAAATACCTCTAAAAACTCTAAAAGAGTTCTGCGAGAAGTTTTTAATGACCCGGACCCAACTGCACCCACCAGATTTTTTTCTGTGGGGCTATTTAAAGTCAAAGGTTTTTGCAACTCGCCAGAAAACATCCAAGATCTTTAAAATTTCCGAATTCCTGAAGAGGTCCGGTGAATAGATCAGGTTTTCCCTTTTTCGTGTTTAATATTTCTTGTCAAATTTGAAAATCTTTAAGTAATGGCACTTACTTAAAAAACGATTTTTAAAATTTTGGATAGGTCGTATGGTTTTTAAAAATGAATTGTAATTAAGTGTAATAAAATATTAGTCTTATTACAATTTTACTGAGCAATTTAAAAAGGGTAGTCTATTATGGGGGAAAATATTGCTGTAGCTATATTAATATTTCATACATTCATTCAGTATTAATATATTAAAAATAGTTAAATTAAGTATCTAAGTTGAAAATTTGTTATAAAATTGTTCTGTTGTAATTTATTTATTTGATTAAATTTTGACAAGAAAAAATAATAATATGACTTCGGTACTGACAACTGAGGAAAAAAATATTTTTCATGGCCGATTTTGCGCCCCTAGATAGGGGCCCTTTGGGGGGCGCCCATCTCGCCACAGCCTAAATACGCCCTGCTTTTTCGCAGAACTTAGCTTTTTGCCAGAAAGTAAATGGGCAACATTTTAAGCATCTATTAAACGGTTTA
>JAHBCN010020659.1:0-14846 GCA_019359885.1 Listronotus oregonensis
TAATTTTAAATATTCTATAGTAGTATCCTTTAATAACCAAAATTTTTGTGCAAAAGATAAAAAAAAAAAAGTTGGAATTTGACATTTGATAGTAAATTTTATAGATAGAAAAAAAAGAATTATGGAAACCGGGCCCCCCTGACCTACTTTATTGCGCAAATTCCGGGGGCCAACCCTTTCCCCCTTTTTCCCCTGCGGGGTTTTTCTACAGTTTGGGGGTTTAAAACACCTTTAAAATTTTTCCTTGATTATATGCATTAGTATTCAAAAAAAGGTTTTTTATGGGGGGTTGTGAATTCGCTTGTCGTTTTTCGTAGAAATGGGATTGGGTTTTGAAATAGATTAATAGGAATGGGGAAATGGGCCTAAGCATGTAAAAATTTTTTTAGGGTACAAATTTGTACTATAAAACTTTAAAATATGTGTGTTGTTTTTTTTAATTGTCATTTGATGATCGACTTCGGGAGAATATATTTTGCCGACGACGTGGGGTAGGTTTGGGGGGGGGGGGGGGTAACTCCCCCCTTTTAACCCCTGCCTTATGGACCCCTTTTTGGGCTGCATTGCGTGCCATTGGACATGCACATAAATTTTTTTTTAAAATTTCATTCATGCATTAAAATTCAGCTTTAAAGTACGCTATACCGATTCGTAAACCCGCCTTTCAACCTTCTAAAAAAGACCAATTGATTAGAACAAAAAATGTCCCTTTGTGTTCCCGAGCTGAAAACAAAAGCTCACTACAACAGAATCAACTCTGGGTGCATGGTTTGGGGAACGCGTTCCGATGCAGTTTTTTCGGTTCGGCGGGTTTTTTTTTCAACGAATCGCTTCCGGGCTGCTGGCTTCGTTTTTTTTGCGACTTCCGGCCATCCCTAGGGGAAAATTAATTTGCACCCGCGATACGCTCCGATGGGAAAAAACGACGAAAAGTGCATCGCGGTTTAAAAAGCACGGGCACTGGACAAAAAAACTGATTTAAATTCGGTTCGGTGCTTTGTAGACACAAAAAAAGAAGCGTTTTTTTTTTTTGTTTCAGTGCATAATCTCATGAGAGAATATGCATTCAGATTTTTATTGGCATAGTATAAATAAACTTGATAAAGGTGTCAAGTGTATTGAGCCAGATAACAATAAAGTGGATACTGCATTTTGGGAAAAAGGAAAAGATGCGATCAGTGGCGTAAACAGGAGTGCCCACACCTCCCCCCCTTTTTAAAAAAATTAAATAGCTTGGTAAAAAAATTTTTTGCTAATTATTCAACTGTAAAATTTTGTCGGTTATTTATTTTTTTCAAAACCCTATGTATTTGACATGTTGTGGGGGTGGGGCTCCGTTTTTTCCCCCCAAATTTTTGTAGGCAAAATGTCGGTAATTGATTAAAAAAAATTGAAAAATCGTATTTAATTTTTTTCTCAGAAATTTGGGGTTACTTTAATTCTTTTTCTTTCCGGATAAGGTAATTGTATTTTTTTTTAAAATCAACAATTTTTTTTTTTTTTAAGTAACATTAAAAAAAATAAATTTGTTTGAAGTATTTGTTCCTAAACGAAAATGATAAGCTAATTACTTAACATACAGTTTTTTTTTTATGGGAGAAAAAGAGGAGACTACGTATTTTTACAATGCAATATATTTTTTAAAATATAAAAAAAAAAAACATGTGGAATCTGAAAACATTGATGGGTTTTGGTTGTTATGTAAAAAAAAATATTCCGATTATGTCGCGAAAAAACGTTTACTTTTTTTTTTGTGTTCTTAGCATCACCCTTTTTTAAAAACCAACGTGCCGCCCAACATAGAGGGTTTTCAGGCCCTGGTATCTTGTTTCCACGTCGATCCCCTGGTGAAACCTCTCCCTTTTTGTCCTTTGCCCCAAATTTTCCGGGAAAAAAAACAAATGGAGTAAAAAAAAATTATTTTTAGAAACATGCGACAACCAAGTAATTTAATTTTTTAAAAATTTTTCTATGGGTTTTTTTTTGTCTTATGTTTCTTGTTCCCCCGAAATCCTCTCACTCCCCACAAAATCCTTTTCCAATTTTTTTTATTTAATTGTTCTTAAAAACGGAGTCAACTAGGAGCCCTTTTTTCTGGGTCCAATAAATATCCTTTTTTAATTTTGCTTTTTCCCGTTAGAAAATTTCTTGGTACTGGAAACCACTCCTTTTTTTGTCCATGGCTTTGACAAAGTTTTCATTTAAGCAATTTGGAGGTGTAGTAGCAGCACATTTTTTGGGTTAAAAAGGGGGGATTTTAATTTTTAAGTACCAGGTTCAAAGAAGTTCTATGAGGCCTTTTTTTACTGTAGTATTTTTTATTGCCCTACTGCCCACCAACACAAAAAGCAAACTTTTTAAACCCCCTTAAAGCCCCAAAGATACCTATGACTTTTAAATCTCCACAGATACCCCCCTGATACTGTTGTATTTAACACATTTAATACGGTTGCTAAGTTGTCATAGGTTTATTTCATTGTCATGAATGGGCTAAAAAAAGTGTTTTTTTTCCATTATAAAGCAGGACTGTTTTTTTGGCTGTATTTCAACAATCAAGAATAAATGCCATTTCTAGGATTAGGTTCATATTAAGCTCATTCATTAAACCATAATATCACAACAGAAAATTGACCCTTCCTTAAAAAAAATTGAAATTTTTTCGTTTTCGGGAAATGCTTTTTTTTTTTATCTAACAAGTTCCACTTTTGAAGTCGGGGAAACCCAAAGTCCGATTTTTGTTTTGACAACCCCAGGTCACTACCAATCTTTTTTTTATTTGGTTTTTAACAAAATTTACTGGTATTGGAAAAATGTTGGGTCACAACTAGTGTTTTCAGGAAGTTGTGGATCAGATTCTGATGAAGAATTGAATCACTGGAAAACACGATTCCGGTTTAAAGGCGCTATCGTACCGGTGTTCCGGAAGGGAATGGCCTAACAAAGGCAAATTTTATTATTTTTCTCTATGCTTTTTTTTTTTTTAGTGATGCAAAAAAGCAATACTTCATGGTGTGGTTCTCTTCACACCGGAACAGCAAACGGATAAATTTTTTCCCCTTCGATACATCCTAAAAAAAAAGGGTTTTTTCTTCCTTAGATATAGATCAGCATGGGACTTTTAATAAATCATCCACATATAAGGTGACAGATTATGGCAGGGTCTGAAAAAATGAAGTCGGAAATTATGGCAAAGGGAATGCCAACAAATGCCGATTAGAAAGGTTTTTTACCCAGATATCGGAAAAAAAAAGTTCTGATTTCGTTTTAATTTTTTTTCGTTTTTAAAAAATGAAAAAAAAAAATTTTTCCTCCCTTCTTTTCCCGGTTGAGAAAAATTTTTACGCTTTCGTTTTTTAAAATCATCTTTATTTTTTAAAGCGGACTCAATTGTTTATTTTATTTTTTAAAAAAGTTATAATCCCAATTGATGTATAACACTTAATATTTTTCTGTTAAGTAAACACATTTTCCATAAAGACAATGAGAAGACAAGGAACGCATATATTTCGCGTTCCATATTTGTTAATAAATATTAAGTGTTATACTTTTTTTGTAATTGGGATAATAAGAGGTTCAAAAATTAAATAAAAAGGCCTTTAAAAAAGTTGTATTTAAAAAAAACTTAAAAATCTCTCAACGCTGTTTTGTAGAGCTTAAAAAGTAGCCATAAGAAAGTGTCTTTTTTTTAATCTCTTTAAATAACGTCAAAAAAAAATAAAACGAAATCAAAACGGCCGGAACTCCGGAAATTTTCGGAATTTTACCTTTCCTGGGTGGCACAAATGCAACCCAAATTTAACCGATTCTTCTTTACGGTTTCCGAGATCCCCATGCATGCACTCAATCTGTGGCCCCTTTCAAAACTTATCGGTGGGATTTTTGTAACATCGAGAATCAACTTCCTTTTTTATATCAAAATCGACTTACTGCAAACGAGGCAGAAACTAACTAAACTGAAGAAAACAATAAAACTCTAAAAGGTTCGTACAATACTGTGAAAATAACCCCTCTGTCCGGTCCTAAGGCAGGTAAAAATGATTTCCAGGATCGCATTATATAAAATAAAAGCAGGTACTTGAAAATGGGGGGTGCTAGGCCATTTCTGGGAAAAAGTGTTTTAATAACTTCCTAAATGAAACCGCAAAATAAGCATTCTCATCGATGTTACAAAAATTATGTCGACTTGTGTTATCAATTAATAGGATAATTTAATAGTAATTGGTAATTGATTTTTACGAATCCCAAGTAATGTAATTACTTAAAAAATAATTTAATTACTTAGAAAGTAATTGAATTACTTTGAAATTACCTTATAAATAATTGAATTACTGCAACAAATTAAATTACCTTTCCTTATAAAAAAAAACTGCCGGAATTTTGGCAAGCCAGAAAGAGCATCTTGAAACACGGCAGGCCGCTTTAAATCCGGCAAACGCCGCCACGGCACCGAATTAGTATTTTCGATTGATGCTTACCGCCACCGTTTTTATACTTTTTTATGTGGAAAAATCTGTTGATGTTTGGGATAGGATAAAAAGAAGTTTTTATTTTAGAGTCATTTTATGTTGAAGTTACCGAAAAAGCAGTTTGGATATTTGTATAAATATTTGATTTGTTTAACTAATAATTGAATTACTTTTAAAAAACATGTTAGTAATTGATAGTCGTAATTTACTTCTACTTAGAAGAGTAATTGGTAAATGTAATTGAATAACTTTTTAAAAGTAATTGCGACAGCTCTGTTTGTAGAACAATATATTTTCCGATGTTTGCATTATAAAATCTTATAAGTCATGTAAAAAAGGGTTATTTTTTAAATTACCCATACATCGTTAAGTTGACATATTTTACGCATGCCTTATCAAAAACACCGCAATTCTCGGACTTTTCGAATATAAAAGGTTCAATTACCTAAAATTAGTACTATAAAAATCCATTAAAAAATATTTTTATTGTTATAATAAATCCCAAAACTTATTTTTTATGCCAAATTCTTATTTTTATCAAATTTCCCTAATATACCCAATAAATAATTTTAATTTTTAATAAATAATTAAATAAAAATTTTTATATAAATATAATTTTAATATATATATATATATATATATATATATATATATATATATATATATATATATATATATATATATATATATATATATATATATATATATATATATATATATTTTAATATTATATTTTTATAAAATAAAATATAATATTTTTTTATTAAATTATTTAATTTTTTAAATATAATAAACATTTAAATAATTTTTTAAATTTTTTTAAAATATATAAAAATTTTATAATATATAAATTTGATACTTGAAATTTAATTTATAAAATGTTGGGTTTTTTAAATTCCTGTGTTTTTGCCGATTTCATCTTTTACTTTTAATTTAGCATTTAATTTAAAAATGAAAACAAATATTAAAGCTTGTTATTAGTTTTTAAAAAATCAATCGATTAGCAATCGGTTTAGTTTATATTAATGATAAAAAGATATGTTTCGTTTATTAAGGCTCCACCAAACCATAAATAAAATAAAAGTGAAATTAATATAATACTTACAGAAATTTAAATGTTCTGTTTAATGAAATATTTTTTCCACGACGTTTAATTACATGTTCATTATTCACTATTTTTTTAAAAGTGAATAATGAACACCTTTTTTTACCGGTAGTAATAGTTCATTACTCGCGGGTCATTACTATAGGTTTAATTATTAACGTCATGCCCGTGACATATGTGACATAAATTAAGGTTGAAAAACTGTCATTACGTTGCTTCGTGATATTAGTTGCAATCTTTAAATTTGTACCCCCGTATTTCCTCAACATTTTTACATATAAAAATTTTAAATATATATATATATATATATATATATTATATATTATATTTTATTTTTATATATATATATATATATATATATATATATTGGTCCACTTTTAAAACGGCCACATTGTAAAATAATCGTTTAGTTTGAATTATTTTATAAAAGGCTAGTGTTTTTAAAAAAATTTTAAATTGGTCTATCAAATACGAGCCACATTCTCAAATAGATGATAGGATAGGATGAAAATTTACAATTTAAATAGGAAAACCCAAAGACAACTAAAAAAACAAACCCCAAAAAATAGGGGGGTTGTTGTTTACGGTCCCCAAGCATCCTATTTGATGAAATAAATGTATATTACTTTTTAACCCAAATAGGATGCAATTATTGGGGACCGAAAAAATTAAACTATTATAGTTCTGGATGTTTCGTTAGGTTTTCCTTCTTAAATTGTAAATTTTCTTTTATATATATATATATATATATATATATATATATATATATATATATATATATATATATATATATATATATATATATATATATATTTATATATATATATATAATATTTTTTATGCAAAGGTTGAAATTTTTCTCTCAATTAATAAGTACGGCAAAAATTTAGAAAAAAAAAAACCAATTCCTTAAATAAAATATTCATAATTATACATTATTATCTTCTTGATACAAACAAAAAAAGCAATAAAAAGGTAGCCAATCAAAATATTCTACCCCCGTAGGGGAGCCTTCTTTTTTTACCCCCACTATCTCGGTACGTTAATGATATAAACACTTTTACTTTTTTATTTATTGTTTTTTTCTACTTAGGCCACTGCATCGATGATTCCGGGTACATTTCAGGGTACCGATCGACTTGAGTCACTGAGAGAATCAGGTAGCAACAGGGGGACAAATTACTTGTTATTATCTATACTTTTTTTGGGGGATTATATACGACATTTACAGATAAATGTTTTAAATAGTTTGGCTCTAAAAATTATGACGGATCTATTATTTTGGGAAAAAACAAATTTATAATAACAAAAAAGGGGAATAATTTGATGACTGATTAAATCCCCCCGTATTAATCTTGATAACAAAACGTTTTTGCTTATTGTCTTAGCATACTGAAAAAAAATTCTTTACTCCACAAATCTAGTGATGTGTCATATTTTCCTTATTAATTTACAGGCTAAGATGCCTTTTTTGGGTAAATTTTATTTTTTTAATGGGACAAATTGTTTTGTCGTAATTTTAATCATTTAAAAATTAAATTATTACTATAGTTACAAACATTAAGTATTTTTTATTAAAACATAAAAATATTTAACATAAAACCTGGGTGCATTAGAGTTACTAAAAAAGAATAAATATTAAAACCAGAGTATCTAATAATTGTTTTGATTTGTTAATGACCATTCAAAGAAAATAACGGGGTTGGTCAATTATATATTGTATTTTAAAAAATAATAAAATATATTTCGCTGCTGTTGATCGCTCTAGGTTTCAAAAACTAAAGTACGTAAATTAATGTTTTATATCAACTTAAACAGACACGCACCTATTAAAAAAAACCTTAAAATATTTTTTTTTCAGCGAGGTAAAATAATAAATACATTTAATTGAAAAGAATATTAGGAAAAAAGTATCAACATTTTTCTTGGCAAAAAAAAAATTTAAACTATCCTCATATTTTTTTCATTTAGTGCCAATTTTCTTTTCAATCTTATCAATAGAGATCTATTGACATCAAATCGTCCTTGTCCTCGTCCTCGGAATTTTTTGTGTTCATGATAAGGATTGGCTAGGCTCTACAAAAACTGATACAAGGCAGAGCAGCAGAAAATTTCGCAATCAAACTGCTCCCAATCTAATTATAAACCCCCCTTTCCTGGGGGTTCCCACCCATAATTCTAACCCCTAGATATTTTCTTCCCACCCCGAACTTTTGGCATCAGTAACTGCCCCCTTGGTCGCTCTGACCCTGGTTTGGTCACCGTATCATACTCCACACATTTTTTGGGGACTGAAGCATCCCCCACAACCGTCTGGCACTAAAACTCGGCCGACTGGGATGGTCTAAGAGATTTCTTTGCTAGCTACCCTTGGGATCCTACCTGCTTTTCTACTCCGACCTTCCGAAATTTTAACAAATTCCCAAAAATTAAAAAGTCTTGAGACCTATATTCCCCCAAAAAAAGAACCCCATAACTTCAAATCACAAACCGTGGTTTTCTAAATCCTGTGACAAAGCCAGACTTTTAAAAATTCAAGCCCACAAAAAGTTTCTTCAAAACCCCCAAACCCCAAAATCGACAGGCTAGCATCGAAGCAAGAAATCAGTATAATCAGACCATCTCAGAAGCAAAAGACCGTTTTAACAATCGGATAAATTCTCTCTTGCTCAAATCGGGAAAGCTTTCTGGTCCTTTGTCAAAAATATAAGTCAAAACTTTTTCACAAATTCTTTTCCCCTCTGAAGATGGAATTGTATGTAAGGAAAAGACGAACTATTTGCCAAAAATTTCTACCCAAATTTTACGTTGATCCTCCTATTTAAACTTCCTCTTCCAACAGTTGTCCCTGTTTCTCATAAAATGTCCGATATCATCTTTAAATCAAACAGATCAAGCGTTTCTTTCTTCTCTTAATACTAAAAAATCTTTGAGCTGGATGGCATACCGCAATCGTTTTAAAAAAAAATGTGCTCGACGCCCCATCAAATCCCCTCTTTCGAATCTCTTACGACACGGGCATATTCCCGTGACAAAGATCTATATCTCTTCTTTCAGTTGTTTGCAAAGTAATGGAAAAATTCTTTAAATTTCCCCAAATCTTAAATATCTGGAAAAACATAAGATCTTACATGATAGACAATATGGATTCCGTCACAGTAGATCCACAGCTGATCTTTTTTCCCTTTTGTCTCCACAACTGGAACAAGCCCCTTGAGTTTCTTGGTGAATCCCAGATCGTTGCTCTTAACATACCCAAAAGCTTTCGATCAGGTCTGGCATGATGGGCTTTTTAACAAACTTCCTTCTTACGGTCTTCGCCCTAAGCTTTGCTCTTGGCTTTTCAGTTTCCTTTCAATCGACGTATATCAGTTACTGTAGATGGTCTTTCCCTCCACTTCTCCCAAATTAATGCTGGGGTCCCCCAAACTCAGTGCTGGCACCCACGCTTTTTCTTCTACACATTAACGATCTTCTCTCTTCCACAATCAACCCCATTCATAGTTTTGCTGACGATAGTACCCTCCATTCTATATTCAGTTTCTTAAGCCACCATGTAATTCTGACTTAGAAAACAAGCGCAGGCAATGCAGATATCTCTCTTACAAGACCTCAAACTTATCTTGGATTGGGGCGCCAAAATCTTGTTCAGTTTAATGCCTCAAAACACAGTCATGTTCCTGCCCAAAAAAAAGTCTGCCAATCCATCCCTTACTTTGGCGGCCAAGTTCTGCAGAACGAGTCGTTTAATCTTGTCGGCCTTACTTTTGAGAATAACCTTAAATACCTCGGTAGCTTAAAAAAAGCTTGGATTCCTCTTTAGACAGGAAATATTTCTCTTCTTCCAATCTGTACACTCTGTACTTCCCCGAATCAGACCCCCTTTGAATATTGTTCTCATGTCTGGGGAATGGCGCCCCCCACAACACTTAGCATTTTGGACTCCATTCAAAGAAGAGCCGTTCGTCTTATTAATGACCCAACGCTCACAAAAAGGCTTTCTCTTCTTGCCCACGTCGAGCTGTAGGGGATCTGTCGCTCTTCTATAGGTTTTTTCCCGGCTTTGCTCAAAAAATTGGCCAGTATAATTCCTTCTCGGGCCCTCCCAACAGAGAAACACGTAGTGAAACCCTTTTATGCATGCTTTTACAGTTCAGTTGAAAGCCCCAATTTCCCCGCTTTATCGTTCTTCACCCCTAGAGTGTCAAGACTGGGGAACCTGCGCGCAAAATTTTTTTCTTTTCCCAATCTCCAATGATCAATAATATAAAATTTTTTTTAAAAAATTCAAATAAGATCAGTATTTTGTGACATACTGTATATTAAATTGGTTACCATGTTAGTAATAGTTTTGTGTTTACTAAAATATTTTCATTAAACAAATTGACATATTAAACCCAAAAACAATTTTAAAAAATATACATTTTTACTTCCCAAAAAATTTTCCCCCCCTATTTTTTAAAAACTAGTCAGAGTTTTCATTGTGCCCCCATGAACTTTTTATTAGAATGGTTAGCGCTATAAAATATCAAAAAATAACGAAAAATTAGCCATTTCCATATAAATGAGAGTACTATTTTTTTGTTCACCATTTTGTCAATAATGAGCTTATTCCTGTTCCTTCCGTAATTGGAGTAAGAAACTGAAACATTTAAAAAGAAAAACTTATAACTTTGAAAGTAGGCAGTAAGAAAACAAACTATATTTTTTTAAAATTTCCCCAAAATGAGCAAATCAAAGCCTAAAATCAAAGGGGTTTTTTGAGTAGATAAATTACCAATTAGCATAACAAAATTTTTAAGCAATACGACAAAAATTTTTGTTAGTACGTTCTTTATATTATCGAATTGACAACCTTTATTTTTTTTAAAATTGTCTGGATATGGTTTTGTCAAAATTTTTTTGTTATAAACCCCAAAAATTTTTTTTATCGCTTTTGTAAAAGTAAACAGGACTTATTTTTGAACTTTCCTGTATTTTTTTTAAAAAAAGAATATAGCCATTTTTATATCAATAGATAAGATTTTCACGAGGAATTCGGTGATATAGGGGCTACTGGGTTTATTTCCTGCGGTTCTGCTGCAATTGTCTAAAACCCTGATACTATAAGGATAGTTTTACCGAAAAAAACCCGGCTCCACAGGTCACAGGTGCTTATTTTCAAACAAGAATTTAAAAATACGTTTATTACTTTTTTTGGGGAGTTTTAATAATAGAAGGGTTTTTTAATTTTTTAAAAAAAGAAAACCCGGGGAAAAAAACGAAGATATGTTGCAATTCCAACGAAATATATCAGTAAAACGATTTTTAAAAATGAGGCCTTATTCGAAGAAACAAAATCGTTACATATTAGAAAAAGGACTACAATGAAAAAACGGGATCGAGCTTACAAATTATTTTACTTTGTATCCATGAAGTCAATTACTGACGCAGTTAGGTATGGCCCTGAAAAAAAGAGTAACCTATGCGACGATTCAAAAAACACTGAAATAATTAGTATCTTCCATTCACGTTCTTCCAGTGCAGCATTTAACACGTAAAAAAAAAGGAACTTCGCTTTCAATTTGTTTCCCAAATTTAAATCCATAAACCCGTTAACAACCCTCCCCTGTTTCAAACGTTTTTTTACGGACGGATAAAAAACCTAGTTTAAAATTTCCAAATTCGGGGTGTTTGAAAAAAGAATTGTCGGGCCAATATTCTATAAAGGGATCCTTAACTGGAGAAAGATATTCAATCTTCTTGAAAACGATTTTAAAGGACATTTTCAAAGAATTGCCACTTGAAACGAATGGCAAAATAATTTGGCAACAAGAGGGGGGCCCCGCCCCTGCTGTTCGTCAAGTTGTGCAGTATCTCAATCGCCGATAAAAACAGTGGATTGGACTTTATGGCACTATTAGATGGCCACCTAATAGTCCAGATTTTTAAAATTTTTGGGACACTTTTCTATGGGGTCACTAAGAATGTGGTTTACCAAAAGGGGGAACACAAACACGGAAGAAATGAAAAAAAAATCGTAAATGAAATTAATCGTCTTAACCAAAAACCCAAAAAAATAATATCGGCGAGTTAGAAAGGCTAAGGGGGGGTTATAGATCATGTTTAAAAATAAGGGGGGTAATATAAAACATTTAAATTATTATTAATTTAAATTTTTTTTTATAAGGTTCTTTTTACCCCCATTTTTACCTCGTATTGTATTTTTTTTTTTCCTTTTTGTAATTTTGTTTCTTGGTTTAGAAATAGATATATCTTTCATTTTAGCATATAATATAATTTAAAGCCTTTCTTTTGATAAAAATTTTTAATTAAAAACTACTCCAAAAGTAAAAAACCCTTTTTTTTAAAATTCTTGATTTTGGGCAAATAAGCACCGGTGACCTGTGGCCCCCAGGTTTTTTCGGGTGAAACTACCCCCTTTATAGTATCATGCAGTTTTTAGACAATTGCAGCAGAACCGCGGGAAAATAAACCCAGCAGCCCCAAAATTTTACCGAATTCCTCGTGGAAATCTCTATCTATTGATATAAAAATATACGGGGTACTTTTCCATTTAAAAAATACGTCATTTGTGCTGTAATTTTTTTTTTTGTTTCAAATGTTTTTCTGATTAGAATAAAGAAATTTTACGGAAAAAAAAAACACGAAATGGCTTTATTCGTTTTTTAAAAAAGGGACAGGGAAGTTCAAAAAAAAAAGCCCTGTTTACTTTAAAATGATTAACATGTACATTTATGTTTTACCTTTATAGGGGAAAATTTACCCAACCGCAATTTATGAGGCGTCGGGCCCACATTACCAAACAAAAATTTTTTTAAATTTTTTTATGGTGAAAAAATACCCCTTAAAAAAGGAAAAATTTTGGGGGTATTTAAATAGAAAAAAAAAAAAGGGGGATCATACAAAAATCCCAAAGTTTTGATTAGTATCTGAAAAACAAAAAAACAATCGGAAAAACCTAAAATGTCATATTTTTTAAAAAATTTTTAAAAAAAAAAAATGAGTTTCAAGCAAAAATTTAAAAACGTGATTTTTATTTTTTTCAATATCTTCCAAAAAAAATTTTTCCCCGAAAAAAAATTTCTTTCAAGCAAAATCAACATTAAACCCCCTAAATTTTTCCCCATTCAAACATTTCTCTATCTTGTATTAAACATGATATCAAACATCTAGGCCAAATTTGAGACACACTGAATAGTTTGGGGGGGCCCTTGCAAAAAAACCAAAACAACTCACATGGTAAAAAAAAAATATATTTATAGAAAATCACCTTTGTTTGCCAAATTTTTTTGTGATCAATTTTTTAATATATCCAAAAATGCAATATTAAAGCACCTTTCAATAAATTTACCTTTTCCCTTTTTTTTTTTTTAATTTATTATGCAATCCCAAATTACTTTAATTTTTTTTTTAAAATCTTATTTTTATATTACCCTTTACGTTTTTGGTCAATTTTCTTTTAAAAACCCCGGGGGGAAAACAGGAGCCCTTTAAAAGAAACGAGAGACCGAAATCAAAGAGATACCTCAAAGGGGGAAAAAAAAAAATTTTGGGAGAGAAGGGTTTTCTCGTCTCGTAGCTAGTCTTTAAATAAAGAGAAAAACAGTCTTTAACGAGACGAGGAAAACCCCAAACGGGAACACCAAATTGTTTCCAAAAATTCCAATACAAAAATCATCACTTTGGAACATAAACAATAGACAAAGAAAAAAAAAACAAAAAATTTATTAATGTGAGACACCCCAACAGGGAAAAAGTCCAAAGGTTTGAATCAATTTGCAAATATTTAACAATACATAGTAAATCATTTAGGGAAATTTTAAAAATTTTAAAAAGAAGTCAAAAAAAGAAAGGGGATTATACACGGATCCATAAAATTTTATTAGGCAATTTGTCACTAAAATTGTTTTTGTAATATTCCTCTAGTAAACAATGAAAATATATAAGCAAGGGAAAGTAACTCTATTAATTCCATAAAAAGTGGCTTGCAATCAGCCCTGTAGTCTACTCCCTTTATGACACGTATAGCTCTTCGTTGTAAACTTTGTATTGTATTGTATTGTAATGAATGGGTTGCTCGGCTCTGGTGTAGCCCTCCTTCACTTCGACCTAAAGAGATCTTTTGTGAATACCCTTCGTTGTTTAGTCCCCGGTAATTCCTATCCTTTTAAACAAAGTTCAGGATACTACGCGGTGCAAGCTGAATAATATCTCTAGATAAGATATACCCCTTCGAGTATTTAAGCCGTTGTCGAGTCAGTTCTCTGCATTCACGAAATGTGTTCCGCAGTTTCGTTTGCCTCGTGACAAAACCGACATTGTTCATCCTCAGTCTTTCCCATTTTTTGAGGTGATCCCCCAAAGGGCCATGTCCTGTTAAGAAGTCTAACCAGTTTAAGTCTTTTTTTTAAAGTTTTAGTAGCTTCTTTGTGTACTTAGGTGAATGCGAAATAAATCTTTTCGCCTGCTTTTGTCCTGGAATGATGTTCAGTAAGTCTCTTTTTGACTTTTTCCCATGTTCTGAGTTCCTCGTAGAGATGGCCTCTAGTGGTGCCATAGAAGGCTCATGTCCATAGAATGGTCTCTGTGCTCCTTCCTTGGCGAGTTGATCGGCAATTTCATTCCCTCCACTCCTTCATGTCCTGGTACCCACTCCCGAGTAACTCTGTTGTGTTTGGGTAGTTATATAGGATTGTCGGCATTCCCAGGCCAGCTTTGAATTAAAGTGCATGAAGTCAATGCCTTTAAAGCAGCTGCTGTCCGATAAATATATATGGTTGCGCCTCGAAGGCCTTTTTGGACATTCAGAAGCGCAAATGTCAATTTCATAAATTTTAGCTTGGAAGATGGAGGGAGCCTTGCCGAGGACTTTGATATCTACATCTAGGTCCAAAGTTACCCGCTCCAACCCTCTGTTCCATCTTATATCCATCAGTGTAACAGACAAGTGAGCCTTTTCATGCTTTGGTGCATTCACACTCATAGTTTGGCGGTCTTGAATAACCACTTCATAAGAGCGCTGGAAGTCCCCCACTATAGGCATCATGTCCGTGGGTTTGGTCAGGGCTTCAATCTTGATTTTTTCCAAAATTTTAAGGTGACCAGTCAGGTCTCCTCACTTTATATTTTGTCTGGATTACCCCTGGAGGGACTCAGTATCGCCTCCCCCTTTATGTGTTCCAATTTAATTTGAGATCGATGTGGAGGCCCAGAAAACAGAGATTCAAGCGTGTTTTTTTGTTCCATATGCTTTAAGTAAAAAACAAATGATC
>JAHBCN010020660.1:0-14869 GCA_019359885.1 Listronotus oregonensis
TTTTTTTTTTTGATTCAAACTATTATGGTCATTGAGCACGCAAATGAAATAAAAAGCATCATTTTAATACATGATTAAGAACATCTTTAACTATATAATATTTTGATATGTTACTTCAAACAATAATTAATGGTCATTGAGTACGCAAATTAAACACAAAATAATTTTATTAATAATTTTATTTAAAAATATAATACATACATCAATTTCTTGTTGTATAACACAAACAACAAAAAACTATTATTTTGTAATTCAAACAATAATGGCCATTGAGCACAGAAATTAAATACTCTTACAAAAACGTTGCTTTAATACATAGATACATGCACTTTTTCAAAAAGTGTGTCTACAGTATGATAATACAAAACTTCAATCACTGATACAAAGTTTATTGAAATATGAAAGCTGTCTTCTGGTTTTGGCAGCGTTTCTTTTTAAACACATGAGTTCTTGTTGAACTTGAAACAATTTCTTTTCGCACGCTAAAATGTCTTTCTCATCGGCTGTTTTTTGTCGTAGTAGCATTTCAGGTTCATCATCATCATCGCCATTTTGGTTAGGCGCTCCATCCACAGTATCGACTGATATAATAGGAATCAACTCATACTTTGCACGTATTTCTTCAGGTAAATGCGGTATATTTATTAGGTACTCTTTTAAATTTTCTGCTATCATTTCAACACAAAATGTTTCTAGTGTCATGCCGACATAGCAATATTTATCACAAAGATGGGTTCCTGCTAACAAAGTTGTGCTATCTTTCAGGTATCTTCTGCACTGATCCAAGGTGGCTTCATCATAATCCATTTCCCTTGCAAACTCCAACATCTCGTGGGCCATATCTCTTAGCTTAAACCCCAACCAAAACACGTAGGTGTATTGAAATTCCTCAGTTACTAAATCGTCCAACATCTTTAACGACAAAAGAAAAATGACTGTACTTCACTATGTGCAAGCATCTGACTAGATATATGTAAATAATTTTTAACTATGGAACATTAAATGAAGAAAAAATACTATTTACATAATTATATAAAAAATTATTCTAAACACCCAAAAGTTAATAATGCCCTGGAACTCACATAATTATTGGGAAATACGCGGTTACTCTGCCCCAAATAGGTTAATGTATATTTACCATCCGAAGCATTCATTGCTGAAACAACATCGCTCGACATATTGTCAGACACACGACTCGGTAAAAATAGAGCAAATGTTTCACTATTAACCCGATCAAAAAGTGTAGCAAGAAGTGTTTTCCCAAATTGTGTATTCATAGGAACAATTTTCTTTATAACATATGGAACCCCCGGAATTAAATCAACTAACTTTTTGCGATTAAAATTGTCAGCTTCTTTATTAATCATAATATTTATATTTTCTAAAGTTTCTTTAGTAATGTTCATAGTTAAAAATATATTATTTAAATATCAAAAATAATACCTTAAACAAACACTTGCACAAATCACGTTTAAGTAACAGACACAGTTTTATGTAATAGTAACTATAGTAACTACAACAATAGCAGCAGCAGTAGCACAAACAGATGTGTTGTTGATTATGTCATTCACTAAGCAAAATGCCTGCTTTTATTACAAACCATACAACCATATATATAAATATATATATATATATATATATATATATATATATATATATATATATATATATATATATATATATATATATATATATATATATATATATATATATATATTGATGCACCCCCCACCACAATACCCCCACACCAGACCCAAGGCCAAATTTTATAAACCTCCCCCCACAATGCCCAAGGTCAAATTTTATAAATTGAAGAGTGGGAAAGGCACGCCTGCTTAACAAAGTTCAAGGTCGAAGAGCAAAAGAGTGGAAGGGACAAGCATGCGCATTAATTATCAAGGTCAAGAAGACGAAGAGTGGGAGGGGCACGCATGCGTAGTAATGCTCAAGGTCACAAGACAAAGAGTGGATGACACGCATGCGCAGTCAGTCAAGGTCAAGTGGAGGGGGGTGATATGATGTATCGCACACGTGGCCATTCAAGGTCATATGACGTCATCGTGCACTATTTGGGTGCAGCTCGGGTATTATATCCCTACTTTCTTAGTAAATGTCGGCCTGAGAATCCGTTTATTAGATATCTTAATTTTAAAATCTAGATAATTATTTCTAAACAAATTGGCTGACCTTGAGCACCAGTAACTTTTTACGTACTGTGAAAGTGACAAATTTAAACGCTTCTGACGCTCTTAACAAGCTTTTCAATTACTTCTAAAATAAATCTACATTTTTTAATTCCATATTTGTATTTGGTGTGTTTTCTTACAACTTATAAAACCATAATGGCTCATAGACCAAGAAATGTACCCTTTCCCGAAATGGCGGATATGGTTTTGATGTCTGATAAGTTTTAAATAGTATTGTAAACAGTAAATACCTGTCAAGTCTTAACTAGGAAAATATGACTCCAATGCTACTTTAGCCGCTAGACGCTATGCCCAGACATTCTCAAACCGATTTCATCCCAAAAGAAAATATTTTTTAAATTTGATTAACCGCCTAAGGGAGACTGGAAGTTTCAGCGAAAGACGGAAGGGTAATTGCGGCCGACCTCGTGCGGTTCAACCAGGGCAAGAGGAAGAAATTTTAAGAATTGTCGAAGAATCACCAAACATTAGTACTAGGATTTTGGCTGAACGGGTGAGAAATATTGGGAAAACCGAGACACATAATATTTTACGGAGTCAACAACTTTACCCATTTCATCTTCAAAAAGTACAGGGTCTTTTACCCGACGATCCCGAAGCAAGACTTGTTTTTTGTAGATGGTTATGTGAAATAAATAACAGAAATGTGGATTTTATAAGAGCGATTCTTTTTACTGACGAAGTCACGTTCACCAGAAACGGCATGACAAATATCACACATATGGGCTGAAGAAAATCCTAGGGCCATAGTTGAGACACATCATCAAGTAAATTTTAAAGTCAATGTGTGGGTAGGTGTTGTGGATAACTTTCTTTTAGGACCTGTCATTTTACCAGGTAATTTGACTGGTGATTCATTTCTGTTGTTTCTACAAGAAATACTGCCCGATTTGCTTGATGATTTGCCTCTAAATTTAAGACAAAATCTTTGGTTTCAACTCGACTGTGCTCCGGCTCATTTTGCTATAAATGTTAGGAACTATTTACATCAAGTATTTCCTAATCGCTGGATTGGTCCGGGTCGGGATGCTCCTGTTCCGTGGCCACCCCGTTCGCCCGACCTTACGCCTTTGGATTTTTCAGTCTGGGGATGTATGAAAGACTTTGTGCATATGGTTCCGATTTTAAACGAGGATCATTTAAGAGAAAGAATTATTGCAGCTGGAGAGCATTTCAGGTTGAAACCAAATATTTTTCAAAGCCTTAGATTTTCTTTAATAAAGAGGGCTCGTATGTATATACAAGTGAATGGAGGTCACGTAGAACAAATAATTTAGGGTCGTTATTCTATGATTTTTATTACAATAAGTAATTTAGCATTAATTTAGAAAAAATAATTTACGTTTATTTTGTTAACTTGTTAAAATGTATCTAGATTTTAAAATTAGGATATCTAATTAACGGATTCTCAGGCCGACATTTACTAACAATATTTTTTTTACAAGAAAAGATTGAATAATTAGAATTTTTTACTAGAACTTTATTATACAGAGGTACAAAAAAGTTTTGGCATTTTTAACACATGCAATATACCGCAGGTGGCGCCCTCTGCAGGGTATAGCGAATCCGTGAACGGATTTCAATTTTTCGTTCCAAAAAACCCCCTCACACCAAATTTTAATATAATATCTTATAAAACACTCGACTTACTTAAAAAAAACGATTTTATATTTCTCATTTTGACGCCATGTATATTGAATACCGAGCACCCAATTAAAAAATGGCATAACGAAAGTCGCATTATTTTGGTCCACCCTACATGTGGACACCCTGTATGTATATATATATATATATATATATATATATATATATATATATATATATATATATATATATATATATATATATATATATATATATATATATATATATATATATATATATATATATATATATATATATATATATATATATATATATATATTAAGATGGTATAACCTTATGTAAAAATATTAATTAAAAATTTGTATTATAAAATATAAAGAAAGGGGAAAAACATAAAAAGAACATAAATTTCAAGGGTAAAATGGGTCATATAAATAATAAAAATTGGATTAAAACCAAGAAAAAGGCATAAGGTACCTATGTAATAAGTCTAAAAAGGTGAGTGGAAGGCCAAATGTATGAAATAAATATGTAATGCTAATTTAATGATCATATTATAACAAGATATTTATAAATATACAGAGGGTTGTGATAATAGTGACCAGAATAAACATTAATGCATGATAAACCCTAGGCAAAACCAATAATGATTGACTCATGGAAAATTACTTAATATTAGGATTAGATTTAGTTAGAATAAGGTAGATTTAAGTTTAAACTAAGTTTTGACCTCATAATAACAAAAGTTTTGGATTTTAATAAGAAAAAGGACAATTTTAAAAATTGGTGAAACAGTGCTTTTGGCATCCAATGATGCTATAAGAAGTTTTAAACTGGCCGTAATAAAAACCTATCAAACTATATATCAAAAGATGGGGAAAGAAACCATCTTTCTCGTGATATAAATATATTTAAGGAAAAAGTAAAAATAAATACTTTAATCTTCGCGTATAGTGCGGGACGCGTTAACAGACAAAAATCGAGCTTATTAAACTCATATTGTGGAGTTAATATAAAAAGCTAAAGTTTATGATAAGACATAAAAGATGTGTAAAGTTATCATTTATTTAGATTTAGTATTGGTTATAAGATTTAAACGGAGGTTTATTTGAAAAATATAAAAATATTAAAATATAAGAAGTCAGAAAGGATGACATCAATTTGTTTACATGCAAATAAATGTGACAAGATCAAAATAAAACTTATATAACTATACACCATTAATGGCCGGTTGCACCAACACTTTTTGCGACACTTAAGTTGTTCTTAAGCATTAACTGCCCCTTAAGTTTTAAATGTTTCTTGCACCAGCTGAAATTGGTCCTTAATGGTCCCTTAACTTTAATTTTAGGATCTTCTGTACTTAATGATCCCTTAAGTAATTTGAAGTTGACATTTGACAAATATTTTGTTTATTGTTTATTTATTTTTTGTTTGTAGTTTCAAATAATTAATTTGATAAAAATAAATTATGTAAAAACGGAGTTTTTAAACAATGGTGTTTTAGGTTGTAATATTTTAAATGCGATGTTAATTAGATTTCCAAGAAAAATGTAGAAACAGTGAATTTTTATTACTTATGGCATTTTCAGGTTTATTTACCTTTTTTTATTCTTTTGTACATTGCTGTTATTTTTAAAAGGAACCGTTTTAACGAGATGGATAATCTTACACTTTTCAAAAGGTTCAAATTAACGAAGCCAACAGTGCTCAGCTTACTTGAGCAAATCGAAGATGAGCTTTAGTTTAAACATAACAAATAAAAGTTTTTTTTTTAATTATGTAGGTATTTGTGTTTATATTTCATATTGACAATAATTATTCCCTTTCCATGGCCGTAAAGAAAGGCGCCCTTGATCTTTTTTTCTATATTGTTATAAATTTTACAACAAAAAATCACAAACTAACGACTAATTTTATATTATATTGTCTATAAAATGAAAAAAAAAATAAAGTTTTAATTATTTACAAAGATTCAAGTCGGATTACTGCTATCATTCAACTACACACAAGCTAGAAAAGGAAGGATCTAATATTAGTTAATTCTGATTATTCTCATTGTAAAGGCCAACAATAAAAAAGAAGAACGATGCAACGTTGCCATCTTTCTAAGTACTCTTAGTTAAGTTGCAATAAAAATCTAATGGTGAAAGCGAAAACAATTTAAGTTACCCTTAATTTTAAAAGCTTCTTAATAAAGGTCTACTTAAGATACTTTTGGTGGAACCGGCCATAAAAAGAGCATTAAATTTTCTAAATATCAAGTGAGATTATAGCTGCCCAGATAATAACAGCAAAGGAAGACTTAGTAATAAAGTTAAAATTTTATTATTCAAAATTGCCCTATTTGTCCAGTTAAAATTCTATCTAGGTGCCTGGAAAGACGACATGTGACCTAAAATAGTGGCAATTGTTCTTGGGGTATATAGGTAAACGAATTAATCCCGAAAACAGGAGATTAGTCCAAATTCAGTCGCTAAAGTAACCACGCTCCTCCAGGGGTCGAAAAAACATAAGAAAGCGGTTTCATAGCTAAGTGCTAGACATAACCTAAAAAGTTGATACAGTTTTTTCTTCCGAAGTTTTATGTTTTAAAGAAAGTAAAGTTAAGTAAAGTGTATATAAAAAATTAATTCAAAGCCAATATAATCAATTTACCTGGAGGTAGTGACAAATCACATAAAATCTGTGCCGATTTCCATGACATAAAAAAGTAAACAAAGATCGTCGACCAGCTGATGAATTTGCAAAGTGAACGTCATCCAATGGTATCCAGCTGATGGTTTTTGATAGTCCAGTTCAAATAAACCTTTCTAGAAGACATCGTAGCCTGTTTGTATTAATATTATATCCTTTTTACTAATTAGCAAAGAACTTCAGTTTTGTAACAACAAACAGGTAACTTAGAATAGACATTTTAAAACCGAATAAGGTTAATAAGATTTCTCGCCGCTAGGAGAAAAAGGACAGGTCCAGACTTAGAATAGATATTGTTTTTGAAAGATTTATTTTTATTTAATAAATTGTTGGACCAAATAAATATTTTATTATAATAATAAATAAATAATTTTAATTAAAAGTTAAAAAAATAAATAAATAAATTTTCAGTAAAGACAAACTAATCGAATCAAATAAATTTTTAATTTTTTAATTTTTTTTTAATTTTCTAAATTTGTCGAAACGAGTCATAAAATAATAATAATAATAATAATAATAATAATAAAATTATTATAATAAAAGTTTATTTATATTATTTTATTACTATAAGACAATTAATGCAATAGTGTTGATATCCTGATAAGGACTTACATAATTTGAATTGTTTGATATTCAAGTTTCATCATAAATATATTTTTTTAATAAACAAATGTGTCAAACATTTATCAGTCTTTTATTTATATAGGTTCGTAAGGCTCTGTTGAATACTGAACTCACCTGAGGTAAGCATATATACAGTCGGAGCAAAAATCAGCGCCCCACAAACAAAAAAATATATAGTGATAGTTATTATAATATAACAATCTCAATTTAATTTAATTTAATAAAATCTAATTGAATTGATTGAAATATTAGCTCCCCTATTGAATTAACAACAAATTTGTATTAACCTATTTTAAAGACGTTGATAAGATTAGCTCACATACTAAATTTGGTTTTTTTCTTATAAGACAATTAACAGATATTTAAGAAAAAATATTTGTAAAATCGTTGCGTACCTGCTACATGACTACATTAATGAATCCACTAGTAATAAATGAAATGTCTTGTCAATTTTTTAATTCACGTTTTACTTTGTATTAGTTATTTCAACATGTTTTACAGTATTAAAGAGAAAATAATGGTTGTAATCATTTAATAAATACAAGTAATTACATTGAACTACATAATGAGATATTTATATAATTGAACAATATTATAGGAAGGTAAAAAACACACTTAAAAACTGTCTAAAAATACGTTTTA
This sequence comes from Listronotus oregonensis, assembly GCA_019359885.1. Classification (NCBI taxonomy): domain Eukaryota; kingdom Metazoa; phylum Arthropoda; class Insecta; order Coleoptera; family Curculionidae; genus Listronotus; species Listronotus oregonensis. Next base: position 7,776 of record JAHBCN010020660.1, read on the forward strand.
GCACAACACATTGAAACTACAAGATAATGTTTTTTAATTAGATGCTCAAACAGACCTCCGTTTACTGCTAAGCAATATCCTAAACGGTTATAAAATTCATTTCTTACATTATGAAGTTGAAATGCCGATAGTCGATCGCACGCCGCTGAAATTGAAACTTTTAATTCTTCTAAATTTTGATAACTCAAATTTGTATAAATAACATTTTTGCTATGACCCCAAAGGAGGATGTCGTTTGGCGAAAGATCAGGAGACCTAGCTGGCCAATTTATGGTGTAATTTGGTCCTATAGTGAGTCCATTGAAAACATTTTGAACATATTCCCTTACTTCTCGTGAATTGTGTGCAGGACAACCATCCACTTGAAACCAAATGTCTTGATTGTCAGGTGCAACTTCTTCAAATGCCGGCCCCACTTGATTTTGTAATAGTTCTAAAAAAGTTTCTGTTCTCAAATTGTGATTCAAGAAAAAAGGTCCAATAATCCGATGTCCAAATATACCCGCCCAAATGTTTACCTTTTGAGGGTACTGAGTCCTTGTAGATACAAATCTGTGTTCATTTTCTTTGCTCCAGTATCTGATGTTTTGAACGTTTGGTTCATTGTTTAATGTGAAGGTGCATTCGTAACTAAAACAAATATTGCGGAAGAAGTCCCTATCGTTATTCGCCATTTCAAAAACTTCAAAACAAAAATCTGCTCTTTGGATCTCATCGCCTTCCCTTAATTCCTGATGTCTTTGATATTTGTACCGATGATATTTATATTTCTTTAATTTGCGTAGTACTGTGCTGTGATCCTTTCCTACAACTTTGCCAAGAAGCTTGGTGCTAATTCCTTTATTTTCTTCTACATGAAGTAAAACATCTAAATCGGCATTACTTTCTTGAGCTCTTCCATAGGGTACATTATTATTTCGCTCTAAGCAGTTGTATTTATTAATAACAATACCTTTTGTCTCAAACTTATAAACGACATTTTGAACTGTTGTCTTACTTGGAATGTGTCTGTTAGGAAAAAACGTAGAGAACATGTCGGATAATCTTCGATAACTATTTTCCATGTAATACCATTTAATCATTGTTATTTTCTCTTCAATACTGTAAAACATTTTGAAATAACTAATACAAAGTAAAACGTCAATTAAAAAGTTGACAAGACATTTTATTTATTACTGGTGGATAAGGTATGTAGCAGGTATGCAACGATTTTACAAATAGTTTTTTTTTAAATAACTTTTAATGGCCTTATAAGAAAAAAAATGTGAGCTAATATTATCAACGTCTTCAAAATAGTCTAATACAATTTTGTTGTAAATTCAATAGGGGAGCCAATATTTCAATGTATCAAAATTTACATGGGATTTTCTGTGGCCAGTCTGGCGATGCACCACCCGGTGTATATATATATATATATATATATATATATATATATATATATATATATATATATATATATATATATATATATATATATACCGGGTGTTGCGGGAATAGGAATCCCATGTAAATTTTGAAGTGGTCCAATATTGGCTCCCCTAATTATTTTAGAAGAAAATATTATTAGGATTTTTAAAGAGCACGAAAAGTTGGGTACAACAACAAGAAAAAATCACTATTATATAATGGTTTTATCAGGGAAATAGTTATCGAAGAGTAGCGGACATGTTTGCAGCTATTTTCCCAATAGGCCAATACCAAAGTAAATAGACAATAGAACGGACGATAAAAAAATTTGAAACTACAGGCACAGTAATTAATAATTGCAAATGTGAAGAAAATCGACGTGAAAATCAGAGACAAATTGTACAAAACGAGAGGGATTTAGACGTGATACTTTGTGTAGAGGAGGCCGAAGGAAACATTAGCACGAGACAACTGGAGGACATTACTGGACAAGACCACACCCCAATATCTCGAATTTTAAAAGATGTAAATACCACGCTTACAAGTACGAAAGACACCAAAAATTAGGAGACGGAGACGAAATACGACGACAGGAATTTTGCTTTGAGATGATGGAGAGGACAAACACTGACAGCGGTTTTTTACAAAATATTTGCTTTACTGACGAATGCACTTTTACATTGAACAACGAACCCAACATTCAAAATTGCCGGTACTGGAGTAACGAAAACCAAAATCGATTTGTTGAGACAAGGACTCAATATCCACAAAAATTAATGTTTTGGCGGGAAATTTCGGCTACCATATCCTTGGACCATTTTTCCTTGACCGAAATTTGAATGCGGAGTACTTTCTGGAACTTTTAGAGGAACAAATTTTGTCTGCTCGTGAAAATCAAGAGATTTGGTATTAAATGGATGGCTGCCCAGCACACAGTACCAGAGCTGTGCGCGAATACTTGAACAACGCATTTAATAACGACATCATAGGCCCGAACCACGCAATATCTTGGCCAGCCAGGTCTCCGGATCTTTCGCCAAACGATTTTTCTATGGGGACATTTAAAAACTAAGCTTTATACCAATAAAAATATGAAAATTTAGACCAGCTAAGGAATGCTATTTCCGCTGAATGTCCAGAATAGCGATGTACCAACTAGCCAACGTAAGAAATGAGTTTTATAATCGTTTGGGTTATTGTCTGGCAGTTAATGGAGGAATATTTAAGCATTTGATTAAATCCTGATATTTTCGTCATAAATTGATTTCTAAATGTAGACAAATTTGTTTTATTGTCTTGCGTAACTGTGAGTGCATGTGTTGGAATTAGCTGTAAACTAAAATGAGATGCGAGGATTCTTTTTGAAATTCCCGTATAAAATTGTTCAGTTTTGGCAATGACATTATAAATTAATGATCTAAATTGTCACTGGTAATTCGATATGGTGTTTTTATTATTGATTTCTAGAGTACAGGGTGCATAATGAGATACTACGTTGCAGAAATATTTAAGCAGTTTACTCTTTACTGGTTGGTTGAAAAATGCTCAAATTTTCATTTTGGGTGGAACTTATTGTGCTCTTCAATAAATCCTAATAGCATTTTTTTCTAAAATAATTAGGGAGCCAATATTTGACTACTTCAAAATTTACATGGGATTCCCTATGTCCCGCTCGGCGGGCAACACCCGGTATATATATATATATATATATATATATATATATATATATATATATATATATATATATATATATATATATATATATATATATATATATATATATATATATATATATATATATATATATATATATATATATATATATAATAAACTTAATTGTTACTAAAGCCGACAAAGGTAACGTAACAGTAAATATGAAAAAAGAACAATATATAGCTAAATCACTTGAAATTTTGTCAGATAACACCTATTACAAACTTTTAAACAGGATCCAACATCCACTTATCATATAACAATAATAACATTTATTTTACTAAAGACAGTTTTGTGTTTTCTGAATGTATAAACAATTATCAGTTACCACCAAATTATGTAATAATGAGCCTGGACGTAGTGTCACTATATAGTAATATTCCCTACATTCTAATAAAAAAAAAGTATTATTAAGCACTGGCCACAAATATCACATAATACCAATTTAACACAAAAACAATTTCTGGAGATAATAGAACTGATTTTTGACACAACCTTTTGCAAATTTAATGATCAATTTTATAAACAAATCTTGTGTACGCCTATGGGAGCTACAATTTCACCCATTGCCTCACAATATGTTATGGATGACTTGCTAGAAGAATGTATCCCAAAATTAAGTTTCCAGCTGCCTTTTTTAAAAAAATATGTCGACAACATTGTAACTTCTGTTCCTACCAATGGCGTTGAAGAAATACTAAACATTTTCAACAGCTATAACAACAAGATTCAGTTCACTATAGAACGTGAAACAAACAACAGTGTCCCCTTTTTAGACACTAAACTAATAAGGACAGAAAACAATGTAATAAAGGTAGACTGGTATCAAAAACCAACATACTCTGGTAGATATATGAATTATCATTCATACCACACAAAAAAAATGAAAATCAATCTTATTCTAGCATTAAAAAACAGAATACAAAAAATTTGTCATCCATCATATATTAATAAAAACATAAAAAGCTCTACTCTATCTTATTAGACAATGGCTATCCAAAATTCTTACTTAATAAATTTTTAAATAATTCTATAAATACTAATAATTTAAATAATAACAATAGAACAATAGAAGTTAACAACCTTCAGAACAATGAACACAGTTTGGCTATTTCTCTAGAAAGCTCATCTTTTTTATTCAATAATAACCAACCAACTAACATTTCTCGAAATATTAGTGCCTTATCAACTGAGAATCAACCCTCTTATTATTTTTCACTACCATATTACGGTGAAACTTTTCACAAATTAGCAAAAATTTTAACTAAACATACAGGCCTTAAAATAAGTGGAAAACAAATTTTAAAATTGGAAACACTTTTTCAGGCTAAAAGATACAGATATTGATTTAAATAAATCGAATGTTGTTTACTCTCTTCAATGCATAGAATGCAACAGTAACTATATAGGACAAACTTCCACTGTTTTACAGCAACGCATTACCAGACATAAGAGCGATTGCAGACTCAGTAAAAAAACATGTACCCTCTCAGAACATGTCCTTATGACCAATTATAACATAGATTTTGCTAATGCAAAGTTACTTAATACAGAAAAGAACAAAAACAAAAGACAGTTTTTAGAAATAGTGGAGATTTTCCTGGATAGTTGTTGCATGAATAAAAGAAAAGATATTGACGATCGATCTGAGCATAATTTATTCTAGCCTCTTAGAAAACTTAAAACAAAACGATAATTAATTTAGTGAAAATTTTTTTTTGTATCCATCCTTATTTTTATAATAATTGTATAATAAAATATAAAGAAAGAAAAAATCCTAAATAATTTTTAAAAGAATTTTCTGTAAAATTTCCGACATTCACACTGTATACATATTTTTTCGACGAAATAACAAAAAAAAAACCCTACAAAGGAATGTTGTCCTGATAATACCACTACTGCTATTGATTTCGATATGTATTAACTTAACAGTATTTTTCAAGATGTTCTAGAAAACACTAAAATGTATAAATGTTAAAAAATTTAAATTCAAAAATTATGAGCACTAGGATGTAAAACAATAAATTGATTATGTTTCTTATAATGACTCTAGCCTTAAGAAAACTCACTTTGCACGTAAGTTTTATTGTTAAATATTACCGTTTTAAAACAATAAGTTGCATTTGTAGATTAATTTTTTGTTTGTAAAAGATTTTTCTTTATATTTTAGCCTTGAAAAAGGAAAAAATAAATTTCCGAAAGCTCGGCCTTTAGTAAAAAAAGAGTTTTACTTCAGCCCTAGACCGAATCCCCGAATTTGGAATTTTATTCAACTAGTCGGGCAAACTACCTTCCACTTTTTATATATATATATATATATATATATATATATATATATATATATATATATATATATATATATATATATATATACAGGTGTAAAGAGATGCTCACGATTTTAAGGGGCGATAGAGGAGCTCAAAACAAGTCGAAAAAGCCAAGAACATATGCCTCAAAAGTTAACTGTTTTCGAAATATGGCCTTTCAAAGTTTAAAAAAGTTGGCAACACCGCGCCTGTTTCATTCAAGCGAGTCTCAACTTCGAACGTTTTTTTTGTGAGTTTTTGCATGTTTACAATTTTTTAAGATGTTCATTTACAAACAAATAATAAAAATTACTTCCTGCAATTTATTTTGATATTAAATTTAACTAAAAAACAATCAATTATTGTCTGTTTTTTATTTGTAATTAAAAAATAATTGTACTTACCACAAGAATAGGCTTAATATCCATTTAAAGGACACAAATTACCTATTCTGCTTTAAAACAGCGCTTTTTTGTTTTGCTTAAAGAATAAGATTTCTCAGTCGCACACATTCCGTTTTCATCACTCTTAAGTACACTTGCAATACGTTTGTTTTAAATTTAGGACATAATATCGGCATATTTTCCCGATTTAAAAACAAACAAAAATTATTTTTTTTTTTTTGTAGACTAAAACTTTTAAAAATTTAGTTTATTTTATTATCAAATGAATCTACTGATAAGCGATTAAGACAAAAATTTCCGGTTTACAGAAATAACTGCTTTCAAAGTGTTTAGACAAAAATCTGTCAAGTTTTGACACATATGTTATATAAACTTTTCGACGTATTTTGAGCTCCACTATCGACCATTAAAATGATGAGCATCATACTTTTTACACCCTGTTTTATATATATATATATATATATATATATATATATATATATATATATATATATATATATATATATATATATATATATATATATATATATATATATATATATATATAAATATATATAAAATATATATATATATATATATATATATATATATTATATATATATATAAAATAATATATATAGAAATATAATAATAATATATATATATATATATATATATATATATATATATATATATATATATATATATATATATATATATATATATATATATATATATCAAAATATATAAGCAAAAGGGGGATAAAACTGTTTACAATTAAAAGCAATCCCAAAAATTGAAATAGTGTCTACCTCTCCAAAACCACTTGATGGTCAAACGTGTTTATACACATGCACCCTTTGCCTTTTTTATTGGCGAGTTTTTTTAAAATTGCTTTATTAATATATTTTTTTAAAAATTTTTCAAAGATCATAGATCATAACATGTCGTTATGCAATAACTTAATAGCAACGACAGAAATATGTATTTTAGTTAATTTTTTTTTTTGCTTTATTAATATTATTCTTAAAAAATTTTCATAACGGAATATTAACGGTCAAGACGGGCAACACTGCTTTTTTTAGTTTATTCATAATTTTTGTACGCTAGGGGCACGAAGATCGTCGGTCCGCTAGTAGTAAATTTTTTTTTTTGTGTTGTGAGGCGGTGTTGCATTTTTGTTTAAACTAGCTCAAAAGAGATTTGTGTTTTTAAAGCGCGGTTTTTTAAAAATTTTCTTAATATTTTACGTATTTTTTTTTAATAAACAGACTAAAAAAAAGGT
>JAHBCN010020661.1:0-14870 GCA_019359885.1 Listronotus oregonensis
ATTAATGCCTAGTATACTAAACTTTCTATCACTATTTTTTCTAATTTTTATCTTGAATGCTAAGTGTAGCTACTTAGTACACTAAATATTTTCAGATGCTAAAGTTAAGCATACTTAGTATACTACTACTTATGGGTGCTAAGTTTATACTTAGTAATCAAACCACTTAGTAAGTAGAATAACAGGGTAACAGTGATACCAACTTCGAAATAAAAAATTCGACCGGAATTAGTAAAATCTTTCGTAGAATCAAAAACAGGGACAAGCGAAATTATTTTAATTCATAAAACATAAAATAATTTATAAAACATAATAAGTTTTAGTATTATATGCAAACAAATTGACAAAGAAAATTATAGAAATCTGTGTCAAGCGTCGATTGATATGTAATAAGGATAAATATGAGGGTAAATATATACTGAGGTTATGTTATGATGACATACAAAGTGTTCAGAAACAACATAGTTATATGACGCGAAATTAGCAATGATCTTTGATTAAAAGTCATTTGTTATTCAATGATGTAGGCAACCTGTAAATGACATTTTGTTAAACATTTAAACCGTTGTTAACTTTAACAATTTGCTAAGTTGACAACGGTTTAGAATCTTTAACAAATGTCAGATTTGACAGGTTGCCTACTAAAATCATTGAATAACACTGACGATGACGTTTTGTTAATCATTCTAAACTGCTAAGTCCATTGCTAAATTTAACAACGCGATCATCACTCGGCCGTAAAGGTAGTAATTCTACATTGAAAAAAATGCTAGTTATGTGAGAAAATGTCGAAATCTTCACCATTACCAAGATACGGGGATGTAAAATATCATATTTTGTTAATTTTTTTTTTGGCATATTTATTTTATTCCTTAACCGATCAAGTTGATATTTGGTAAAAAAAAAAACAAGTTTGGTTGACTTTACAATCCTAAGAACAAATTGGTTATTTTTTTATTTCGCTAGAAGGCACTTTACCTGAAACATAACATTACTTTCCTTTATAACTTTTCTATTTCAACAGATATCCTCAAACAGAGTATAACATGTTAGAGGTAATTATAAACTGGAAAAATAATGTTTTCCTGATTAATGTCGAAAATCCTTACCGTTCAGCCAGAAAATCCACTTCAAAGTTTTTATGCGTTTGAAACCAGTTACATACGTAATTTAACTTTAGCCGCAATCCAGTCGCCTTGCTTAAAATTAACATTATCAAGGGTTTGTTGTTATACCAAATATCAACTTAATCGATTAAAGAATAAAATTAATATGCCAAAAAAATTAAACAAAAAATTATATTTTACATAACTGTATCTTGGTAATGGTGGAGATTTTGACATTTTCTCACATAACTTACTAGCATTTTTTTCAATGTAGAATCACTACCTTAAGTTTCCTGATGTTGTTTCCGGACACCCTGTATAATAGAAAGACATGTAGTAAAAAAATTAAATTATTATTATTACAACGAATTTGGCCCATTTCCCACAGAAATAATTCCTAATTATTATTACCATTGCTATGCTTTGGCAATAGTGTTTGTTTATATAGCAGTGTGTGAACGTATTTTCTCTCGATGGACGCCCGCTCGAGTAAGCGAGCCTCCAAACCTATTACCAAAAATTGACCATTGTTTTGTGCGTCTATAGTGAAAGCTAGAATTGTCTTTGGTTTTATAAATTACCTAATGATGTTTAAGTGAGTACTCTTGACAGTATACCGTTGAAACGACAAAAATTAGTTATAATTTATTTCACTTATAATACCAACAAAGCTTGAATGATACGTCTTAGGAAGATTTCACTTTAATTACCTGTGACTAAATCTGTGTCCAAATCCAATCCACTCCTTTTCAACCAACACCCTAAATCCCTCGATCGTCCTATAATGCGGATCCAGACACAACTGGGCAATGGACGACACTTGAGCGGTAATATCCCAACCCTCCTCCAAGCAGATTGCCACGCTAGAACCCTGTAAATCCAGAAGATCTACGACGGCACCCGCCAGCTGCATGATGTTTTGGATTTGTTGAAGCCATTCCGAGTTTTTCAATAAGTCTGAAACAAAAATAAAAATAGTTCAAAAATTATTTATATGTATGTTTCTTACACAAAGGAGCTCCAAAAAGCGTATTTTTCCGTACACAGGGTGCATGAAAAATACGTGTATAAACTGAAAACTGACTTTACTTTGTCACCCAATTTTTTAAAACTTATATTATTAATGCAAATTATTTTTTTAACAGCTGAAATACCAATTTAAAAACCTATCTAGGCGCATAGTAGTGATTCAGGCCAAGTTCTGACCTACCGCACAAATATGTATACCGGGTGGTGCGTCGCCGAGCGGAACATAGGAAATGCCATGTAAATTTTTAAGGGGGTCAATTATTGGCTCCCCTGTACATATTACAGAAAAAATGTAAGATAACTTTTTGAAGAGACCAATCTGACAAGCCCTCGTGCCAAGTTTCAAAACATTTTAATAATCGAATCTTGAATTATTCAATTAAATGTAATTGCAAAATTACCAAATTTTCGGTTCAGGTAAAACCAAACATGCACCAGTAAATTGAATATTGTCCCTGACATGAGGAAAAGTGTCAATAAATCAGTGACAGTCGGTATTTGAAAAAAAAAATGAATTTTTCAATCGACGAAAAAGTATCCACAGTTAAGTGTCATTATGCGGGAAACAGTTTTAGAGCAGTATCTGAAATGTTTTCAGTTTATTTCCCCACCAAGCCCATTCCGTCCATTTCAACTATTAAACGTATTGTCGGTAAGTTTGAGTCCAAAGGTACCGTAATAAATAGTTGTAAATGTTCAACTCAGGATATCGAAAATAGAGCCGAAGAAAGAGAGAATAGAGATCTTAATATTCTACTAGTGTGGGGAAAAACAAAATGGTTAGTACAAGGGTCCTTAGGCAAGAGGTAAATAAACATCATACAACGGTATTGCGCACTTTGAAAAAACACAAATATTATTTGTATAAATTCGAAAAACATCAAGAGCTGCAGGAAGGAGATGAAGAGCGAAGAATGGTATTTTGTTTTGAAATGATGGACAAAGCAAATAACGACAGGAATTTTTTAAGAAATATTTGTTTTACCGATGAATGTACACTCACCCTCAACAATGAACCAAATGTTCAGAATTGCATCATACTCGGACACAATATCCCCAAAAAACAAATGTATTCGTGGGAATTATCAGACACCATATCATTGGACCCTTTTTTATGGACTATAACCTGACAGCAGATACCTATTTGGACTTATTTCAAAATTAAATTGGACCCGCCTTGGAAGAAGTTGTTCGGAAAGATTAAATGATCTGGTACCAAATGCATGGTTGCCCCGCCAATAATGCCCGTATGGTGGCCGAACGACATTTGGGTTTCGGGCTTAGCCGAACAACTTTCGAATTTGACTTAACAAGAAGAAAAACTTACTCGTTTCTTGCCGTGTATCGTTTGTTCCTCTTATTTCCTGATGTTTTTTAATGATTGCGAGTTTTTAAAAGAAAATTTTCTTTTTAATAACTAAGTAATTAAGGAGTGTCTACAGAACTGACTTTAGTGTCTATGTAGTCTTCTGTGATTGTGAATAGAGAAAATAGCTATTAACCCTTTAAGTAAGTAAGGTATATATTAGTGTTAAGTATATTGGAAATAGGCGTTACGTTTTAAATTTACATGGACTTAGCAATTGTTAAAAGTTAACAACGGTTAAGAATGTTTAACAAAACGTCACTGTCAGTGTAATTCAATGATTTTAGTAGGCAACCTGTCAAAATCTGACATTTTGTTAAACTTTTCTAAACCGTTGTTAACTTTTAACAATTGCAATCCATTTAAATTTACAACGCGATCATCACTCGGCCGTTAGACTTGTAAGTTTGTCAGGTGATTTTTTACTTATCGGGCCTATCGCCGATTTTTGTCGGAGCCCGCTAGTTTTTGAGTTATGATGCCCCACTGACATAAGCTCAAAATTGCATAAACATCCCTAAAATTCCGCCGAATTTCACCTAGGAGATTTAACAAGAAGTTATTCTAACATTTGTAATGTCATTAACAGTGCTGACCAGGTTTATATATATTTATTTAGGAAAAAAAAACATTATAAACAATCCTTACACCTTACCCATGGCTTTTAAGCATGATTTTACAGCCGTCAGATGTTGTTTTCTTTGCTCACCGTGCCTATATTGACGCCAAACATTTAAATTTTGTACAGATATATTTTTGGGACCCTGTATAACTGAATACATAAGAGTTTCCATTTTATATACTTACTTATGAAAACTATGTTCTGGTTCCACATTCTGCGAACTGGGTATGCAGGCTCTCATCAGTTTCTTGAAAGCCGCCTTGGTATGCCGTACATCGTAATAGTCTACAGGTATAAAATCTGTTTTCGGTGCAGATTCTACTCTGATGCCTTTCATCTGGGCTTTTTCACCAAGTATATACAATGCGGCCCTAATAAAAAATCATCAAGTTTTAATTAAAACACATAAATAATAAAATGTGTACGGAGTATGCGGAAAAATGTGGGATATTTCTAGGGTATGAAAAAAACACGTGAAAAAAATACTACAAGTTTATATAAACTTTTTCCATATAGGCCTTTACTTCGGAGATGTTGGCTCCAAAGAACTTCGATGGAATCAAGTTTTTTATTGAATATTTATTGAACCACCAGGTACATTCCAATTGTATTTTAATAAGATGTAATTCCAAGTAAGACTTATCAAAATACTATCAAAGGAAATGTTGTAAATTACATGCAGCTGCAGGGACGGACTAATTGTGACACTCATTACCCCCTTTTTTACGCCCTGTATTGATAAGAACTTTGGACAACGTTTTTTACAAACCTTTGACTATTGACTAAAAATTAAGTACTCTTCATTTATGTAGCTAATCCTAACCGTATTTGAAAAAAAAACGTCATTTTATTTACACTGTTAGTCCCCTAAGTTCTGTCGGGTTAAATATGAAAAAGAGGAATTTTATCCTGTTACCAACATTATAGTTTCAATAAAAAGTTAAACTTTTAATTAAAAAATTCGTAAGAGGGTTCAACTTGGGCTCCGTAAAGTCTGATACACTCGCGAGGAGGACGAACTGAGAAAATTCCACTTCATATTCATCCTGACAAAACTTAAGAGACTAACAGTGTAAAAGTATTAGTATAAAGTGACCTTTTTTCGAATATTTCCCTCATATATTAGAAATCCCATATGAAGCGGGACATTTTCGAATAATTACTTCCGAAAATTGCCCGGTAGGATCCGAAAAAGTCCCGCTAGGTATCGAAAATTTCCCTATAGGTCCGTATTTATAGTAACGATTGTTAAAATTGCACATTCGTCATTTTGGCATATTATATCGAATTTTAAAAGTCGTCGAAATGTCGCGTTTTGGAAACGATTTTTTGAGTTTTATTTATGAAAAAGTAAACGAAAGTAAACCTAAAAATACATTAATGAACCATCAGTATATATGGAGACAGTTTCTGGATTTTATTAAAGAAAGGAATTATAGTTTAAACTTTTAAACGAACACACTTCAATACCGATACTGGCAAATATTCTTACTGGCTGGGCCTACAACATGAAAAAGAAAAATGGTGAGGATTATAAAGACTTTACTGTGAAAACTATTTGGAATGACACATCAAAACTATTGATGGAAAAATACCAGGACGAATATAATATTAAATTTAATCCTTTCACTGACACGGAATTTTAAACAGCCCGCGAAGCAAAAAATGCCAAAAGAAAGCAGTTGCAGACAAACCCCCAAAAAAGAAAAGAAAGCGCTGTATCACTAAAATACGAAGAGTTCAAAGCCCCGGGTGGCGGATTGGGGATCGGCCAGGTCTCTCAAGGAATCTGGCTAGTGGCGATTATAAGTAGGGTGAGAGAAGATAAAATTCTCAAAATCCTTTGCAAAGGTCGCTGCCGCGGACCACCACCAGTGCTCACATCTAGTGATACCTGGTACCTATCTTCTCTCCTTTCTTAAACTAGTCTTGGGAGACAAGCTTTAATCTTTTCTATCGGCCTCCCTTGGCCAACTCTTGTTCTTCCAAGCCCCTACGCCATTGGGTTTCCAAAGGCTAGGAGCTACTCATTTTCCCACTACTTCTTCTCTTCTTCTACAACCCAATCCCAAGGTGGTGAGGACATCCGTGCCGAAGGGATGCGTGGCACATGGGAGATGTGTCTTTAACGAGCCCTCCAGAATACCTGGCGCCCTTCTGGAGTAAGTAGCCTTGTCCCAGTAAGCGGCTCTGCTGGGATGGACCTCCATTCCGCACCACTCGTGGGAATCATATGGATTCAATAAAAATAAAAAACAATCCTACTCAGATGGAGGTGGAGGAAGGTCATAAAGACCAAGCCTCACCTACGCCTGAGGTAATCCGCTGGACTTGAACCTGCAGGCACTAACCCTGCAGCTCAAGAAACCCAGCAAAAGCGGAAGCCCAACCTCGAGCGCAGGATGTCTGGTGCACAGCGCCGGAAACTTGCAATTGAGGCGGCCAAGCTAGAGGTGAACCTATTAAACCCAGGAAGCCCAGGGCAAATAGGAAAACAAAGCCAATCTGGAGGCTGAGAAACCTTCAGGCAGCAAAGCCGAGTCTGGGGAACCGAACCAAGGCAAGGCAAACGGAAGTGCTCCGCAATCAGCACACCATCACCCTGTGCGAGACAAACCAAGAAAGGCCGGTCTGAGCATGTACAGGTAAAACCCAGTACAACAACTGGGGCAACCTTCTAACAGGCTCTTACCATGATACTATTACTAGAAGATAAAACCACTTGGCGATTTAATTTCGTACGACGTTGCGCATTACGTCACTCGATGATAACAATTCTGCTTGTCGGTTGGGAAAGCAGTGTTTTAAAGCCTTTTTTAACGTTTATTGTATTTTGGCATTACTTATGACGTTTAAAAAATAAATAAATCATGCGCTTAATCCATCTAACATCTAAACAGAAATCGGAATGCCATATTAAAACTCGCCGTTTCTGGGGAAATTGTCGTCGAGTGACGTCAGGCGTGCGAGAGAGATAGGCTTATCTCATGCGCGTGGGTTTATCTTCTCGAGTAATAGTATCATGGGCTCTTACAGGCCACAAAATGGCAGTCTCGTTGGACTCGTTCCCGGAGGGAAAACTCACCGCGGAACAGTCCAAACAGATTCAGATGGCGATGACTCGGGAGATCTTCAAGTCTCCAGCGGGGGAAGGGCCACAGTTTGCGGCTAGCTACCCGCAGGCTGGGGTACTTTTCGTAACCTGCGTAAACGACCACGCCAGGGACTGGCTAATGGACAAAGTTCCAAAAATTCAACCCTGGGAGGGGGCGACCCTTAGAGTAGGATACGCTAAGGACGTTGTCAAAACTGCCAAGGTTGTGACATTTATACCCACGGAACTCCTTGATGACAAGGAGCCGGGTAAAATCCTCCAGAATCTGGGGATCCAAAACAAGGATCTCAACACAGGTGACTGGAGGCTCATCAGCAGCCGTAGTGAGAAACAGGGCATCACCCTTGTACTTGTATGGACGAACACGCCCTGAAGAGTTGGGCAAGAGGGGCTACCAAGCCTTTCTGGGCCTAAACCCAATCACCTTCAGAGTGACTAAAGCTCACAAACAGGAGTCTGCAGGAACTGCGGGTGCTTCAAGCAAACCTGCAACATAACAGGGCAGCCACGGCTGTCCTATGCAGGCTCCTTTCTCGTGGAGACGCGGACATAGCCCTCATACAAGAACCTTGGCTTTTTAAAGGAAAGTTGGGGGCTTAGGCGAAGCCGGAGGTAAGTTAATATATGACTCCAACTCTGGAAATGTCAGATCCTGCATATTTATTAAGAAGGAACTACATGCCTTAAAGCTAACTGATTTCTGTTCTAGGGACCAGGCGGGGTAACGCTGAAATACATCATGGAAGGTGTATGGACTGAAGCTGTCCTCGCTTCAACCTACCTTCCATATGATGCAATCGATCCACCCCCATCTGAGGAACTCCGCCAGTTGGAGCAATTCTGTAGGCGCTCTAACCTACAGCTCATTATTGGGATGGATGCCAACGCACACCACACTGCTTGGGGAAGCAGTGATATCAACAGGAGAGGTGAGTACCTTTTAGACTTTATTATTTCTGAAAATTTAGAGGTATTAAATAGGGGGAATGAACCTACTTTTGTAACTAGAGCCCGTAAAGAGGTAATTGACGTTACTTTGGCATCTCCGCGTATACGATCCCAGGTAGCTCGGTGGTATGTATCTGAGGAACCGTCGCTGTCTGATCACAGGCACATCTTCCTGGCGATCTCTGCATTTCAGAGGCCAATGGAGGAGTACCGTGATCCGAGGAGCACGGACTGGGAGAAATACAAGGAAACACTGACCATCAACTGCAGTAACGTCAAAACCAGCATTAGGAACACTACTGACATAGAGCTTGCTTCCTGCGAACTACTGGAGGCTATTACAAACTCTTATCAGAATCACTGTCCTCTAGTAAAGCAAACCGCCAGGAAAAAGTCCACCTGGTGGAATAACGAACTACTGGAGCTAAGGAAAAAAACCCGCAAACTGTTCAACAGAGCGAAGAAAACGGGTGAGTGGGATGAACATCAATCTGCACTCACCGAATACAATAAACGGGTCCGTAAGGCCAAACTGAATTCATGGAGGAAATACTGCCAGGAGGTTGAAAATACCAGCACGGCAGCCAGACTCCAAAAAATCCTGTCAAAAGATCCGGTCAATCCTGTTGGCACTCTAAAAACCAGATGGAACCTACTCGAAACTGGCAGGGAAACTTTGGAGATTTTGCTCCAAACACATTTACCAGGATCAAGAGAAACTCAACTTAATGAGACCTACCCAGACGTCAATGTTCCGAATATTCGGCCCACAAGAAGCGACTGGGAAGTAGCAAAGGAAGTCATAACCTACGAAAAAATCGAGTGGGCAATTGAATCATTTGAAGCCTACAAAGCACCTGGACCTGATGGGATAATCCCAGCACTACTACAGCAGGGAAAGCAAACCCTAGTTCCACTGCTTTGCAAACTCTTCCGTGCAAGCCTAGCTACGAGCTATTTGCCAAATGCATGGAAGCAGACTAAAATGGTCTTCATTCCAAAGCCGGGTAAGGACTGCTCCCAGGCAAAGGGACTTAGACCAATTACATTGTCGTCTTTTATGATAAAAACAATGGAAAAACTGATCGACAGGTATGTCAGGGAAAACTCTCTTACAGAAGGCTACTCCACAAAACCAACATGCCTATCAATCAGAAAAATCATGCGAGTCTGCTCATCATCAACTGGTGACCAGATAAGAACTCGCACTGAACAACAAGAAAATCGCGCTTGCTGCATTTCTTGACATTGAGGGAGCTTTTGATCGAACCTCCTTCAACTCAATGGCCGCGGCTCTTGCCAGACATAATGTTAACGACACCATTTGTAGGTGGATAAACAACATGTTACTTGGCAGACGAGCGCAAGCAACGTTATTCAGCGAAACAATGGAGGTGTCAGTGGTCAAAGGATGCCCACAGGGAGGGGTTCTATCCCCACTACTGTGGGATATGGTTGTTGACGAACTCCTGGTGGAACTGAATAATAATGGCTTCTATACCCAGGGGTATGCGGATGACATCACTATACTTGTCGTGGGGAAGCATAACAAAACAACCTCGGAGCTTATGCAAAGGGCACTGAGAATTGTGGAGGGATGGTGCAACAAGGAAAACCTTACTGTTAATCCTGGCAAAACTGCGCTAATACCCTTCACTAGACGAAGGAAGCTGGATGATTTAATATCTCCTCACTTCTTCGGTACCACACTCGGCTATGTCCAGGAGGTAAAGTATCTTGGATTAACTCTAAGCTAACCTGGAATCCACATATGCAGAATGTGATAAATAAGGGCAAAATGGCTCTAATGGCTACCAAAAGAGCTGTGGGGAAGAATTGAGGATTTCAGCCACGCATAGTGCACTGGTTGTACACGGCTGTGGTAAGACCCATGATAACCTACGGTTCAACTATCTGGTGGCCAAAAATAGAACAGAGAAAGCAGAGCTGGAGTTATCCAAACTCCAGCGACTGCATGTCTCTGTATAACGGGAGCTATTAGAACACTCCAACTGCAGCCATGGAAACCCTACTGCCTCCCCTCTTGGTATAATTATTAAGGCGGAGGCGAGGATTGGGGCATACAGGCTGAAATGCAACGGCAACTGGTGTTCTGGACCTGCCCTAGGACACGCCAGAATAACGAGCAGTATCACAAACTCAATATTTGAGATGAGCAGTGATACAATGCCAAAACGGATAAATACACAGACCATACAAAACCCAGCTTACCTGGGGCGGTAGTGAGCGATCTCCTGGTCAGTCTCGAAATTTGGTTTGGTATACCGATGGATCCAAGACTGACAATGGAGCCGGCGCAGGAATACATGGTATGACCCCTAGGTTTAATGCTTATGCTTCCCTGGGGAAATATGCCACTGTTTTCCAGGCGGAAATATATGCCATTGAACTTTGTCTGCGAGAGAACTTGAGGAGGAGATATAAGGGCAGGGACATTACTATCTTCTCTGATAGTCAAGCGGCCATAAAAGCTTTGGCATCTCAACAAGTCAACTCAAGGTTGGTTTGGAACTGTCTGCAAGGCCTCTAAACCTGGCTAACCACAACAAAGTTACACTTTCCTGGGTGCCAGGACACAGGGGAATACAGGGCAATGAAAATGCAGACTCCCTGGCCAGGCGAGGCTCCGCAGCAATGTTTGTGGGTCCTGAACCTGAAAGCCTCGGTTCGTGGCTACATGACTCGGTGGATTCAAACACAACATCAGTCATACTGGAACCACATTCCAAGGCAAAATCACACTAAATCAATGTTGGAGTCACCATCGAAAGCATTGACAAGTGAACTACTAAAACTAAATAGGAATCAGATTAGAATAGTGACAGGATTAATAACCGGACACTGCACCCTAAGAAAACATTTGCACACTATGGGCATCTATAGAGAAGAACCCATTTGCAGACTATGTGACGAAGAGGAAGAGTCAGCCTCTCACATCATATATGAGTGCCCTGCACTTACATACTGGAGAACAAATCAAAACCTCATGGTGGACACTAACCATCAGGAGGCTGGAGACCAGAAAAATACAGTAAAAGGGCTACTACACCTGTCTAAGGTGTCAAACCTTTTTAACTGAAACAAATACACAAGAGATACAACAAGCCCCGTAGGCTGCAGTGTCGAGGCGGACAAAACCTCAACTTGTGTATTTAGATTATCAATCAATCAATCAATCAATCAATCAAAGCCATGGTACAAAACTGTGATGAAGAAACGCCCGATGGCTTTAAAAAAAAGTTATTTTTTGTTTTATCGTATGAATTAGCATGGAGAGGAGGAGAGGGAGTCAAATGTTTTACTTCCTATTTCAAAGAAGACATTAATAACGTAGGAGAAAAAACTGGCAGAATGGAATACAATCCAATATTCGGAAAAACAACGCAAGGAGGGATAAACCTTGCGCTCAATCCAAGTGGCTGGTTAGAAACATTGTTAACCCGGATTTGTGCCCAGTAAGGTTATTTAGAAAGTTCTTGGAAAAGAGAAAATATATAAATATTCCGAGATTGTTCTTAACTGTTAATCCTTTCTGGAAATTGGGCAAGTGGTACAAGAACATCCCTGTCGGAAAAAACATGATCACTCAGTGGACATCAACGGAGGCAAAAAGTCAGGTTTGGCGACTGAAAAAGTTAAAATCACTAATCATTCACTCCGCGCAACAGCGGTTTCAAAAGGTAAAACAACCCAAAGTTCCTAAAGCCATATCTTCAACTGGATGAGGAACACCATTCAAATATAGTAGAAAAAATGAGAGACAATGATAAAGCTAATCTTAATACAGAAACTAATATAGCTAATGAGCCTACAATAAGTTCTTTAAATTCTAATTCAATGACAAACTCACATACATCAACAAGTAGTGGAGCAGACTCCAAAAATAGTAATTTTTACAACTGTGTTTTCCACTGCAATTCATGCAGTTTTTAGTTTCTGCCAGTTTGTCTCATATTATTTTGTTCATTTTCATATAATATTTATGTAGGTAATGTAATTTTAATATAACGTTGTTTAAATAAAAAAATTAAACTTACTTAGGTACTAATACTTTATTTCTTCTACTCGAGAATTAAACTTACTTAGGTACTAATACTTTATTTCTTCTACTCGAGAAATATTCTACCGAATTACACTCGTACATCAAAGTAAACCTGATAATTTTTCATTCAAGCATGTTGTTAGTAAAAAACTGCATTCGGTTATTTTCATATTTTGTTAAAAGAGCCCTCCTCCTTTGGAGTCGGGCTCTTTCGCCAAAATATGAAAATAAACTCATGCAGTTTTTAGACAACATGCTTTCATGAAAAATTATCGGTAATTTTGATGCACTTGTGTAATTACTTCCGAAAACGCTTATGATAAGCAACATGAATGAGAGCACTTAATTTTTAGCCAATAGTTAAAAGTTTGTAAAAAACGTTAGTCCGACCCTGCAGCTGTTACATCTTTATAAAATAAAAATGAAATATACCTGGTGGTTCAATAATTATGTCTTAAAAACCTGATTTCATTGGAGTTCTTTGGAAGCCAATATTTCCGAAGAGGATGACTATACGAAAATAGTTTATATGAACTTGTAGTATTCCTTTTATGTCGTTTTTCCGTACCCTGAAGATTTCCCACATTCCCGGACACCCTGTAACTGCAATTTTTAATATTACACTTACACAGTTAGTATTATTTAAATAATTTTTAATAAGTATTCCTTACCTTTGTAAAGTGTGCACGCTGTCTGCGGCATTTTCCAAATCGGTAGAATGCCTCATAGTCGCTCTGTTTTGTTGTCCCTGGGCCAGAGATGCTTGCGACGACTGTCGCCTATCTTTTAGCGATCCCCATCTACCGAAATTTTTTGGGCCTTTTCCTCCAGAGTGTCTCGGAAATACTCTAAAATTAAAAAAAAAAACATTAATGTATTCTAACACCTTAACAGCGCAAAACGTTATCTCCTAAAAAACAAAAAAAAAGTTTACGCACCAATTAACCAATAAAAAAAATAAATATATTATTTTCATTTACCCTAGTGTTCCAATAGCCTTATTAAAAGCGTTGGACCTCCTAGCTACTTCAGGTGTCAAAGTTGTGCATGCCAATGGATCTTCCGCAGCCAAAAGAAGCGAATCTATGCTTAGTGAGCTATCGGACATCGTCCAGCCAGGCCTAAAAATGTAACAAAATTCAAAACTCGTCGCAATAATAATCCAACAAATTGTTAGTTCTTGACGACAGTAAACATACCTCTCACAACAATAGTTATTTATTATACACAGGAAGTTTTTATCTCAAGGTTGTGTTGCGTCTCCCGACGCGAAGCGGAGGGAGATCAAAAATTTTTCCTGAGTATAATAACTATTTTTTTCTGTGACGGGAAAAAAGACGATTTAATGTTAAAAAACATATTATTACAATATATTTAAGTTATAAAATTAAATATGTGAATTTTAAAGTTCTTCACCAGTAGGCTGTTGTACTTATAGCGACAATTAGACCTGTCAATGTAATTATGAGATTTGATGGATTTAATTTAAAAATTGCGAACTTATTGTGGCTGTTAACTATTTATTTTGCATGTCATTCATGCAATGCAAATTTAATAATTGTACTTTTGATTTAAAGAAAATGTAAGTTTTGTGAAATAAAATATTCTAAAATTAAATATCTACCTTTACTTATGTGTATATACATTTATCTGGGAAAAAAGCACTAACTTTTTTTTCTGTGGAAAAAGTAATTTCATAAAAAGTGACATTTTGGTACCTGTTAACAGAGAACCGTCACAGAATAAATAAATTTATTATTTGTGATTACAGAAAATTATCTTAAAATGGTTAAATCTAAGTTTAAATAATTTTAATTATTGACTAACTTCTATGATTAGTATTTCTTTTAATACCTTAAAAAAAGAAGTAAATAGTAAATACCTAATTTTCTTAAAGTGCGTCTCACATACATTTTTATCAAACCATGATTTAATTTTTATAAAATCATTTGCAATTATCTTTTTAATACTGCCCTAACTGTAATTAGAATAAAATATCACAGTATCATCCGCAAATACCTATATGAATTTTGCACAAAAAGCGTTTCTTGCTTTTCTTTTAATACCAAGTGAAATGTGGTTACCTGTGAGAAAATACCGGTGTAGCCCCAACTATTGATGTTAGATATTTTTCTTGTTCGGAGGATGAAGTTGTCTCGGTATTAGCGTTGGGTGTAGGATGACTTTTTAACATACCCATTACACTTTTGCCTACAAAGAAACAAAGTATAATTGTTCATGGTTCAGCAAACTCAAGAATATTAAGACCTTTAAATAGACTTCAAAGTAAAATTATTAAATGTATTCATAAATTACCATATATTGAATCAAAAATTAATTGGTATAAACCAAATAAATATTTCTCATTTGAACCATATAAATCGCCAGGAACGGACGGCAGTTATCCAGCAATGCTCCAGAAAGGACCAGAGCTTTACTACATAGACTGTGTCTACTTTTAAGAGGCAGCCTAGCTTTGTGGTATATACCAACAATTTGGAGTATAAACAGAGTAGCATTCATCCCCAAACCTGGCAAAACCGGACAGGATGGGGCAAAATCTTTGAGACCAATAAGTCTGACGTCGTTCTAGCTAAAGACCGTAGAGAAGTTGCTAGATA
>JAHBCN010020662.1:0-14844 GCA_019359885.1 Listronotus oregonensis
ATATATATATATATATATATATATATATATATATATATATATATATATATATATAAAATTTTAAAAAATAGGGGGTAATTTTAGTTTAATTTTTTTACAATGAACGTCATATAAAGGTAAGGGGTTAAAACCTTTTTTTTTTAATCCTTATGACAGCCTGCGAAGGCTTTTATGAAGCCTAAGAACTAGGTACCGTGTGTGCCGGGTTTTTAGATGTTTTACCCGCTTTACCCCCCATTTACGTCAACCAAAACGGCACTTTCTAGACAACGCGGTAGTGCCACCACGGACGTTATAGAAATAACCACTACCTTTGAAATACCCCCACACATCTGGATAATGTCACACAGGCGGGACCTTCAGTTTCTGGCGGCTAGCGCCACGGATTCCACTTTGGGTTTTTTACATTGTCCATGCGTTAGATTTTTGCGGATGTTTAATTCAACTTTGCTAGTTAATTTATACAGGGTGTAAAAAGTATGATCCCCCGATTTTAATGGGCGGTAGTGAAGTTCAAAACAATCGAAAAAGCCAAAAACATATGGGTAAAATTAACTGTTTTCGAAATAGGTCTTTCAATTTAAAAAAAATTAACACACATTTTGCATTTTTACACTTTTTAAGAAGATTTATTTATATACAAATAATAAAATTTACTTCTTAATTTTTTTTTATTTTTAAATTTTGGGAAAAAAAATTTATGTAAAAAACAATACATTATTTTTTGGGTTTAAATTTTTTTGAATTAAAAATAATTGTTCCCCACAAATGGGAAAAAATATTCATTTAAGAGCACAAATTATTATGTTTTAAAACGCTTTTTTTTTTTTGCGGGGATATGATTTCTTTTTTTAAATCTCGTTTTCAAAATTTTTGGACACTACAGTTGTTTTTTTTTCTCGTTTAAAAACACACTACACAAGGCTTCTAGCGGTTGCTTTTTTTTTTATTTTTTTAATTGGGGAAAAATTATTTTTTTTTTTTTTTTTTATTTCGTTGAAATATTTAAAATTTTATTTATTTTATTAGCAAATTAATCTACTGATAAGCGTTTAAAAAAAAGTTTAAAGGTTTTATGCCTTAAAATAATTGCTTTTAAAGCTCAAACTTTTACATCGTTTGGACAAAAATCTGTCAAGTTTTGAAAATATGTCATATAGCTTTTCGATTTTTTTTGAGCTCCACTATCGCCCATTAAAATTATGCCCCTTATACTTTTTACCCTGCATATTTTGGAGAGTGTTAAAGGAGAATTTTTGGAAAAAAAAAATTTTTAAATAAAAATTATAAGTTAATCAAACTTTTAAAAAAAGTAATTAATTGGGGTTTCAAAACGGTAGAAATAAAGGGGATATAAAAGGGCCCAAATCATCAAGGGGAAAAAAACGCTAAATTGCACCCCAAAATAAGGGTTAGCCTGAATAAAACTTGCAGTTAATAAATGATTACCTGGTTGACCCAAACAGGATGGACCTTTTTCGGCCCTAATAAATACCAGATTCAAAATTATTAAAGTTTGTTAATAACTTCTCGTAGGGATAATTTAGACAAATTAAAACCCTTGTTCTAGTCGGTCATGGTTGGTTCTGTTTAGTTAAATCGGCTTTATTTTTTTCCCCAATAATATTTTAGACGTAATAAATACTAAGTACATTGAAAATTATTTAAATTTTTTTAAAATTTACGTAGGGATAATTTACACAAATTAAAAAACCCCCTTTCTGATCGGTCGTGGTTAATTTGGTTAGTTAAAGTAATTAACCAGAAAATACGACCTGATAAATCACTAAAAGTATGAAAAATAAACTTTTCTGTCTAGGCCGAAATTTTGCCATAGATTCGGGCCCCAAAAAAACCCCTTTTTCCAAATTTGGTCAAAATTGGGTTAACAACTTTCTAGAAAATTACGAAAAATTTTTTTGCAAATTTGGGGAAAATTTTGTCCATTTTTTAAAAATAATAATAAAAATCCAAAATAATATTGATACTCGAAGTTTTTACTAAACAAAAACACAGAATATAAAAATTAACAAAATAAAAAATATTGGTTTTAGGTTAGGTTCAGTTATAATCTTATGCCCATGCGCACAATGTGAAAGCCAAAGTGGAATCCGTGGCGCTGCCGCCAGTTTCATTTAACGTCGTGTATTTCGAACCACACCATTTTCCCCATTCTATTTTAAACCGTGCCCGGGGGTTCTTTCTTCGCTAATCGGGGAAGGGTTTTGAAGGACATATATATATATATATATATATATATATATATATATATATATATATATATATATATATATATATATTATTATATATTATATATATATATATATTTTTTTAAAATTTTTTTTATATATATTATATATATATATATATATTATTATTTTAAAATTATATATATATATATTAATATTATATATATTATATTTATATATATATATATATATATATATATATATATATATATAGCCACGGAGAAAGTTAAACTATGTTTCTTTTTCTCTGTCGCACGCTTATTGGGGCCGCCGAACGGAAGACTGCCTCTAGAAATGTATGCCCGTTTTTTTATATCTCGCAAAAAACCGTTTATTGTACGGCCATATGCAATGCGTCCCTTTACTGATCTCCCAACAAAGCGAATCCTTTAAAATACAGAAAGCGTTTAAACCTCATTTTTTAAATAACATAAAACCAGTAAATTAGACCTTAAGCGTTTAATGGTTCTAACAGTTTTAAAACCGTTTCACGGCGGTACAAAGACTGGGTCTTGAAACAAAACATATTTTTATTGCTAGTTGCTATTTAAATTTTGTAATTTAATTTTTTACCTTATTGTTTTTTTTTACTCCTAATTAATTCATATAAGTATGTATAGAACACAAAAAAAAAAATCATATCTAAATCTAGAAAAGAGTTATTGGTGCAACCAGTTGGAAAAAACACTATTTTTAGAAACGGCAGAGAAAAGACTTTAAGTTATGAAAAAAGTGTTTCCCAACGTTATAAAATATTTTTAAATTTTTAAGTTTAAAATAAAAAAAAATTTTTTAAAATCATTGACGTTGTCATATATCTTATTTTTTAACACCATTGCGTAAAATTTTACCTTTTGTAACTAGTTAAAAAAAAAAATCTTTGACAACGTCAGTGAGTTTTGAAAAATTCTCTTTAAATGTCAAATTTAAAAAAAAATATATTTCATGAATATAAATTAATTGATGGTTTAGAAAATTCTTAGTACGGCACTGGTCCTTTATTTCAAATACTCATGCTCTTGCAACTTGCCATAAAGGGGGTTGGCGATTACATATCAAAGGGGTTTGGTTATCTATAATTTTTTTGCATACAGTGGCGGTTCCTCCATAGGAGCATAGGGCACGTCCCCCCCAAAAAAAAATTTAAAAAAAAATTTTTTTTTCATCGTGCATTCCCCGGAACTCCCTAATTTATTCTACGCTAATAAAAACCCCGGGTGTATTACCCCCTAAACGAACTGACTGAGCCGAAAGGATCCGATTACGGCCGTTCGACGTTCGACGCCCAATCGACCGATCGCACGTGCGCTTATGTAGGCGTGGTTTATGCAATTTCTATGGAAGATTATGCCAGCGGGGGGGGGGAGGCAATGCGATTATTAATAGGAAGGGGCGCACACTTTTTAGTCTCCATAAAACCCTTTTTGGTGCTTTAAAACCACAATTTAGGGTGCGTTTCAGTTCTTTCAAAAAAAATGGTCCGTTTTACGGTGAAATATTTGCAAAAAATTTTTTAACTCTTTGAATTTAGAACAAAAAATTAATTTAAATGTGCTAAAAGACCTACCCCCTTGAAATTTCCCACACACAGACCCCAAATGTAAGTCGGGGGGAGTTTAATAGAAAATTCAAAATGAAAATTTATAAAAGGGGAAGTTGGATTTGTGGATGTGAAAAAACTAACCGTTTTTTTTGTTTTCGTGCTTGTTGTTCAGTCGCGGAAACGCGCAGAGCCTGCCTGCCAAAACATGAGAATACTCAGGCTCTTATTATCCCCCCAGTTGGATTTACAGCTTCTGGGGAAAGTTGATTTAAGGCGCATTAGATAGTGCATATAGGCGCAGTGTTCAACAACAAAACGTTGTTTGGCCTCCAGTTGTTTTTTTTTTTTGTGTTTTACGACTAGTGCACCCCCATAAATAATTACCACGAGCCGCCACTGGTTGCATATTTAATTGGCATTAAACCGATTTATTTTAAAACCCCAAATAAAAAACCCGATTTTGCTCTAAATTGATTGAACTAATATTGGAACTCGGGCAGGACTTGTGTCGTAAAAAGGTTTTTTTGGTCTGACATGGGGTTTAACGACCCCAACGTGAACTATAATAAATCGTAATTACGCCTTTTTTTTTTTCTGGGCAGATATTGAAAAGGAAAGGGAAAAGAAATTTGATGGGGTTTTTTGGTCAACATACATTTTATTTAAGGGGCCCATTTCGCATCATATAATGGAAATTTTTTCTTTTTCCGCAAAAATTAAGATTTAGTTGTAAAAAAGGGGGGAAACTATGCAGATAACACTGAGTGTTTAAGCTGTTCATAAAATTTTAAAATTAATTTAAGTGAAAGCAATCTTTTTTTTGGGGGATGTTTTTTTCTAACGTTGAGAGCGCAAATTTTTATGACACCATTATTTTTAATTACACATTTATATTATTAAATTTACATGTAAAATTAATGGCCCTTTTATCCTGATGGGGGGGTATTGATTTCACTTCAAACATTTTTTAAAACCCGGGTCACAGTAAAATTAAATATGAAAGCAATTGAAGCGTATAATGCCAAAAAAATTTTTTTTTTTGTTGGGCGTCATCACGGGCAGTGGCGGATGGGTTCCAGCGGGACACAATACTGACAAAAGGCAGAGCTGGGACGGATCCTTTAAAAAAAGGGAACGATCTACGAATCCGGATCATCTTTCTTTGGTTTTTATACTTACAAATGGTAACCACGAATGATACTAAAATAATTCAGATAATTAATTAAACTTAACCCCTTAGTTTTGGTAAATATTCTTCAAAGTTAAATATGTTATTTCGGAGATAACATCCCCAACCCACACCTTTTTTTTGGGAAATTTTTTTTGGTTTTAAATGTGACTCTTGAGATAACCTCAAGCGACTTATAAATGGGACATCTTATTATAATTTTACAGAAAGTTTTAATGTTTAAATGTCCCTTTAAACGTTCCACAGGGTAATCTCAAGGATAAAAAAAATATGAAGATCGAAACAGAATTTTTTCCAAAGTGCAATAAAATGTATGCCCTTTTTTTAACCAAATCTATGTTTACAAAAGAAAATGTTTTATTTAAATGTTGTTTCTCTGGACCTGAAAACAACATATTTTGGTTTAAAATCACCTGTTAGGTGTGTTTCCTTATTCAGCAGATGTTTTAAAATTTTTTTTCTAATTTTCAAAAAACAATATGATGCTGATTAAACCTTAGGAAAAAATTTAAAAATTTAAAATGAATGATTAAAAATAGCGGATTTTGGCATTTATAAACTAATTTGACAAGATTCTGATATAAGGTTTTTTGGGGGGGTAGGTAAAATTTGGAAATTAAGAATCTTTGGTAAAATTTTTGGGAAAATTTAAATGGCGGTTTTGGCATTTGTCCCAAATTAGAAATATAAGGAATTAATTCCTTTTTATAAAAAACCGAACCCCATCTTATTTTAAAAAGTAATGTTTCAGCTACGGATCCAAAAAAGGAATCGATTCCTTGATTCGATTCAAAAGGTTCGTTTTCTTAGCTCTGTGACGGGGCGAATGTAGGTGGGCCCCAGTAGCGGATTTACACTAGTAGCCCAGTCTGTAGGTAAAAATAAGGGTGTTTATGACTTAAATTTTTAACAGGTTAAAAGGTTTAGAGGGGTTTTGGTTAAAAAAGGGGGTTAAAATTTTTTTTTTTGGGGGGAAATTAGGGCCAACCCCTCAAAAAAAAAATCGAATTTTCCCTTTGAAAAAAAAATTTAAAAGGGTTTTTTCAGATATATTAATTGATCTCTCGCCAATACCATTTTAATTGGGGATTCATGAACACCAATCTGGCTTTTCGATTTCTAAGGTGCCTTCAGATTTATTAATTGATATGTCGTCTAATAGGGTTTCAGAAAAAAAAATTTAAAATAAATAAAATTAAGTTTAATTGATTACACAGGCCCACAAAAACAGTGGTGGTGTGGGTATGGGATTTTCTGAAAAATTTTTTTTCCCTGAACACAAATCAAAATAAAAATTTGGGGCCAAAAGCAAATAATCAAAAAAAAGGATAATTTCAGATATTAACGATTTTTAAACGTAAAGCGTCAATATCTTAAAAAATATTAACGATACATAAAACTTTATAGGACATAAACTATGTTTTTTTTCAAGGCCTTTAATGTAAGTAATACAATTTGTTCGTCTAAATGCAATATTTATAGTTATAATCAAATAACCAAATATTTAGGATTTTTAAAGGATGCTTCAAGAAAAAATTGAAAATTAATATTTTTTTTTTTTTAAATGTTTATTGCAAATTTAAAGTAATTTGGAATTTTAATAAATAAAATAACTCTTGGTTTAAAATTCTTAACATGCGGGGGAATCCGGCTCCAATTGTTTATTAAAAAAAATTCCCTTTTTTTTTTTAGGGCTCAAAACAAGGACTTAATATAATGTTTTTATTTCGTTATCCAAATATTAAAATATAAGTTTAAAAAAGCAAAAGCCAGTTTGTAACACCTAAAATATTTATAAACAAAAGATATAGCCTACTAGATTACGGCTCTAAATGAAAACTCAATTATCTTAGAAAAAATTATCCATTATGCTTTAAACCTTTCATTTAATTAAGAATTAAAAAATCTATGTTTTGCAATGACAGAAATGGATAAAAACTTTTTGCGAAAATCAACATTTCAAAAAATGGCTTTTTTTTAAGGTTTTTTTTTCATTTTTTTTAAACAAATGGCCAAACAATTTAAGGGGGGGTCAAATTATAGGGTTTTTTAAACCTAAAAAAAAACATTTTAAACGTATTCCTCCAAAATTAACAATGACGCTTGCAGAAGCGAAAAACACGTTTTTGCTTTTTTTTAACCCCCCACCCCCCCCCCTGCCCTTTTTTTTGAGTCTAAAACTTTAGTCATATTCAGGAATCACCCTCTACAACTTTTATGCATACAATACTAAAGACTATTTTGTTTTATTAATTATTAAATGTTTATTGAGTTAAAGAATTTGTTGCCCCCTTTTTTTTTATACAGAAATTTTCTAATTCTGGTATTTTTTTTTTTTTTTTCGACGTCGTTATCATGATATATTGATATTCTACTTACTAAGTGGTTAGATTACTAATTGCAAGTGTAAACTTAGTAGTCATAAATAGATAGTATACTAGGTATCCTTGCTTAGCACCCACAAAAAGTTAGTGTACCTATAGTGCCAAAATTTGCATCAAAAAAAAAAATTAAAAAAATAATGATAAACAATTTAATATACTACTTAAAACAACCGTACTAAGTATATCTATCAAGTCAGGCTCAATACTGGATGATAAAAAATTATTTTTAAAATTAGTTAAATTGGGGTGGCTTAATTTTTTTTTAGTAATTAAAAAATAAATTACCCATCTTAAGAATGTTAAAAATTATCAAGTCAAGCTCTACAGGCCCAGTGGTCTGCCCGTTTTTATTCAGAGCAGTCACCGAATTATCTAATACTTAAAATAACCAACAGGCCATCCCTGCAACTTCCCGTTAATTTCGAATAAACAAATAAATTTTACGGGAGTTTTCTATGAAGGAGAAAGCCTCCGAATTTTGCTCAAATTTTTGAAAGACTGAAGTGCTCCCCAAAAAAAGACCCCCCAAAAAAAATCGATATAATAATTTTTAGTCAGTCTTGGAGGAGCGTCCGATTTTTTTAATTTTCACGGAAATTTTTCTCATGATGCAAAGAGCCTCCTAAATTTTGCACAGTATTTTAAAGAGGTGTAAAGTGGTCCAAATTAAAAATATATATATACGGGGTTAGTCCTGGAGGTGCGCCCGATGCTTTTAATTTTCACGGAGGAACTTTCTGGATGTACAAAAAAGTACCCTGAATTTGCCCAGAATTTTTTTAAATGTGAAGTGGTTCAAAAAAACTAAAAACGTGTATTCTGCTTTTGCAAAAACCATTTTAATTTTAGGGGGATTTATTTTTTTAGATATTAAAACAACCCCTTTAATTTAACCCGGCTAAAATTGATTTGGCAATTTATTTATGAAAAAAAACAAAAAAAAACCATTTTTAAAAGTTGATAATTTTGCAAAAATATGTTTTTTTTTTTTTCCATATTGCAAAACATCGGTTTTTAATTCTGAATTAATAGGGGTTTAAAGCATGATCGGATAATTTGTTTCTAAGATAATTGAGTTTACTGATTTTACTAATTTTTCTGTTTAAAAATATTTTAGGTCTTAAAAACTGTCTTTTGCTTTTTCAGACTTATATTTTTTAATTTAAATCAACGTAATAAAAAATTAATAATCAGCCCTTTGTTTTTTGCCTTGAAAATAGGTACTTTTTTTTTTAAAAAACAATTGGAGCTCGAGCGGCCCCCCCATGAGTTCCCCAATTTTAACTTAAATACAGAAACTGACTTTAAAAAAAATTTTAAAACAAAAATAAGTCTCTACGACCAGTAGGAACCGAGTTAGCAATTTATTTTTAAAGTAATATCCAATTGTTTAAAATAATTAAGAATTAATTTGGACGGCATTTGATGGTACAATACTTAATTTAATATAACGCATAAAAAAAGTTGTAATATTTGTTTTTATTGCTAAAGATTGCTAGAGATAGTGGTGGGGATAGAAACTCTCGGACTGACATGTCGAATCAAAAACTGAAATCGAGTTGAAATCCTCGAAGCGCGAACAAAAAGCCATATCTCCCAATTTTTTTTGGATCAAGCTCTTTTTTTTTCTGGGGTAGCGCAATTGGTGCATTTAGTTTTTAAAAATTTTAATTAATTTTATTATTATTTAAAAAATCCATGCATCTCAGCTTAGTTTCAATCGTAATATTAAGGGCACTTTAAAAATCTAAAAGTCAGAATCAGGGTTACTAATATATTAGTTCAAAAGCTTCTTGACGAGATTGGTGTTGATGAATCCTCAATAAAAATGGTATCGACGAGAGATCAATTATTATATCTGAAACTGAAACTGAAGTTTCAGCTTCAAATGTATTAATTGATATGTCGTCAAAGGGGTTTCAAAAAAAAAATTTAAATATAAATAAAATTGGTTTAAATTTTGGAATTTTTTTTTATTTCGTAATTTACACTGTTTCTTTTATATGTATTTTTTTATTTTTTAAAAATTACATCTCTATATTTTAAAAAATTAATATCCAATGTTTAATTTAAAAATTTAAAAGGACGATATGATTTATATTTTATTTTTTTTTATAGAAGATATTGTACCATTTACATTTAATAACATGGTTTAAAAAAAAATTAAAAAATTTCCCCCTAGTTTTAAAAGTAATTTAATGCTGCTTTAAAAAGTTAAATTGCATAATGTTTAATTAAAGTATAGGATATTGCAAGTACGGGTCCGGCAAAATGAACAACCCTTTTTAAATTGCTTATAAAAATTTATTAATTTAAAAAAAACAAAACAAAGGAACATGTATTCTTAAACAAGAAAGAGGGGTTTTTATTATGCTTTGAATATGGTGTGCCGCAAATGACCGCCACCCTCTTCAATACATTCTTCTAACTGGTTCATAAATTTTCTCATTATTTTTTTGAAGAACTTGCCTAGAAATAGCGTGGATTTCATTGGCGATATTTTTTTTTGCCCCCCTTCATTTTTTAGGTTTATTGGCAAACACTTTATTTTTTTAAAAGCCCCAGAAAAATAATCTGGTGCTGAAAGGTCGGGGGATCTTGCTGGCCAAGGAATGGTACCATTCTTAGAAATCAGTCTTTTTGGGAAAAAGGTTGCCCAAAAATATCCATGCTTATTCTTGCCGTATGGCTTTTTTTCGCCATCCTGTTGAAACCAGTAATTAAAATTTATTTTTTAAATTTTCGGTAAGAAGAATATCTGCAACATTTGAACATGGGGGGCGGCAGTAACTGTTACTGTCTGACCATTTTCCTCAAAAAAAAAAAGGGCCGATTATCCCCAAAAGAGGAGATGGCGCACCATACAGTTACTTTGGGACAATGTAATGGACGCTGATGAATTTCGCGTGGATTCTCTTGAGCCCAGTAACGACAATTCTGTTTATTTACATCTCCGTTTAAATAAAAGTGGGCCTCATCGCTCATAAACATATTTTTTCAATACCTTGATAATTGGTACGAAAAGGCGACAGAACTCAAGTCTATTAATCTTATCCTGATGATTTATTTCTTGAACATTTTCGATCTTGTATGGGTGAAAATTCTTTTTTTTTTTAAAATTCTTCGTGTACTTCGCTCAGATAAATTTAAAACAGTAGCATGTTTAACAACAGATTTTTGGGACTAGCGATAATTGCATTTCTAACTCTGTTTCCCCTTCCCCGTGCATTGCAGGCAGATCTTGGCCGCCCACTTGACTTCTTGTCAAAAAGGATCCTCCTGTCCTCCATTTACAAACAAACTGTAATGGTCTTCCGCTGCGGACACTGTCGGTTTAAATTGACGTCGAAAACACCTTTGAACGGCTATAATGGAATTATATTCAAAAATTTTTTTGACAAAAAAAATGCGATGTTCTGTTAACCAACGCGGCATTTTGACAACTGTCAACAATTTTAATAAACTCCCCAAAGCCTACTTTTCCAAAAAAAAATATCGCCCATAGTGAATACCCCGATACTTTTTTTTTTTATTGAAAAAAAAATAGGTAATACTTTTTTCCGGCCCCCCTATAAAAAAAATTGATAATTTCAGATTTTGACTCGGCATGTCAGCCCCGAGCTTCTATCCCCACCACTACCTCACTTCCGCCGCTCGAAAGTATTAGTCACTTTAAACACATTTTTTAGCAAAAAAACAAATATTACAACTTCTTATTATGCGTCATATCAAATTTAAAAAGTTTTAAACTATCGAATGTCCCCCAAATTAATTCTTAATTATTATAAACAATTGAGATATTATTTTAAAAAATTGTAACTAGGTTCCTACTGGTCGTGAGTTTTTTTTTTAATATTTGTTTTGAAGTCAGCTTCTCGTATTTCTAATTTAAAAAATTTAAAAAGGCTCAAAGCAAAGGGCTAATTATTAATAATTTTAGTACTTTAATTTAAATTTGTAAAATATAAGTCTCGAAAAAAAAAAGACAGTTTGTAAGACCTAAAATATTTATAAAAAAAAAAGATAAAGCCAAATAGATTAGGGCTCTAAAATCAGTAAAACTCATCAGCAACAAATTCCCCCGATCATGCGTTAAAACCTTTTTTTGATTGGGGTTAAAAAAAATTTTTTTTGGAATAATAGAAATAAAAAAAAATATTTTTTGTAATGTAATAATTATAAAATTTTTAAAAAAAATCTTTTTTTTTAAGGTTTTTTTTTTTGTTTTTTTTTATAAACAAATTGACCAAATTTATTTTAGCCGGGCTTAAATTATTTTTTTTTTAATACCTAAAAAACATTTTGAACACCCCCTTTAAAATTAACAATGGCGCGCAGAAGCGCAAAACACGTTTTTAGTTTTTTTTAACCTTCACCCCTCACCCCTGCACACTTTTTCGAGTCTAAAAAATATATAGTCATATTCAGGTAATGTAATCAAATCACCCTCTAAAATTTTTTAAACCTTTCAACTGGTTACAAATTAAAGTCAGAAACAGGTTTTTTTTTTTCCTACAGACTGGACTATTTACCGATGCTGCAATTTTAAGAGACACATTTAGAAAAAAAAACATATTTGATGCATACTTTTATAGAAAATTTGTTAAACACTCAATAATACTGAACTAATCAGCAAACATAAAGCTAACAATTAAATTCCAATATGGAGAATAAAACATATTTGTCATTAAATTGCAAAGCGTTCATTGTTATTGAAGTGTGGTTAGACATTTATTGAAATGTGCTTGCATCATCTATTAATCTGCTAATTCGAAAAAAAATGACCGAACAAACCCCAAAATAAATCATAAATATGTATTATCACGTAATGTATTAACGTTCAAAAAATAGCGGTGAAATACATATTACATAGTTTTATTTTTCGGGGATTCAAAAAAAATATGCCATCGCTTATTGGGGGGATTCCTTGACCAAAAAATAAGACAAAAATGTTGGTTAGGTTTAAAGTGAGTGGTTTTTTCGCCCTCCACTGCGACCGCTCGGTTTTTTTTGGGGGTCACACCTTTCTATATTTCTCCCAATAGGATCAGACTTCTGGGGAACCATATCAGATTGGGGAGACTTTTTTCATCTCCTCTCACTCGTGTCGCTACCGGACACGAGCACAATGTCTTCCGGTGTCCCTGTCTCCTGGAGGGGTATGACGAGCAGACGATTAAAATTTCATGCCCCCCCCCCCCTCTAGTGACGTGGGTAGCTACCAGGTCCGTTACACGAACCAGATGTTCTTTCTGTGGCCGCATCTCCTGCCTTACCCTATGAAGACGGTCATACACGCTTTCTGTTTAAAGCCAGGGAACCCTTTTCCCTATAAAAGGGGGTTTGTCCCCCCTTTTTGGGGTTCAGGGCCCCCTTTCCCCAAGTACCTCTTTGTTCGGGAGGGGGTTGGGGCCCTTTCCCCGGGAAAACACCTTTCGAAACTGATTTACCTGTTTCGGTCGGCCCCTTTTTGCGGGTTTGTCCGCTTTATGTTTAGACTAGGAAAGTAATAATCCCCATGGCAAAAAACCCGCATTACCACAGTAAGGCTAGATACTCTGAGAGGTCGCCTGTTATCTCCCCAGGCACCGTTGGAGACACCTGTTTAAGGCACAGGATGTCATTCACTCATCAGCACGGTATACTAACACCTTGAATTAAGCCTTGTTTGAACTTAGCTTTGAATCCCGTTTTCCTACGCTAGCCAAAAAAATTTCCCCTAACCCAAAAAAAATTTAGCAAATGTTCCAAAAAATCCTACTGGGCCCAACCACGACAACGACCTGTGAACACAGAGGTAGGACCAGAATGTTATACAGGGTGTCCGGGGAAATTTTGGCATACTCTCCCGGGGGCCCTATAGGGAAATCAAAATAACTATAATTTGTC
The DNA here is from genome assembly GCA_019359885.1 of Listronotus oregonensis. Classification (NCBI taxonomy): domain Eukaryota; kingdom Metazoa; phylum Arthropoda; class Insecta; order Coleoptera; family Curculionidae; genus Listronotus; species Listronotus oregonensis. Next base: position 13,255 of record JAHBCN010020662.1, read on the forward strand.
ACAGAATTTTTTTTCCCCAAATGCCCCCTTAAAGGAGACACAGAGTCTCAAAAGGGTTTAGCCATTTACTTTTTGGCGCTAACTTTTGAACCGGCTTGTATATTTTCATGAAATTTTTTTAAATGTTATAGGGGCCCAAAAAAACCTACCACAGTAGATGGTTTAAATTGTCAGGAAAGTCATAAACGGACTTACGACCACACTGTGTCATTTACAGAGAAAAAATATATATATATATATATATATATATATATATATATATATATATATATATATATATATATATATATATATATATATATATATATATATATATATATATATATATATATATATATATTTAATTATTTAATTTTAAATCTTAAAAACAAGGGCATGGAATGGATCGGGAAGATTCTCTGTAGGCTTCCTGGGTAAGATAAGTAATTCTAGTAATAGTGCTGGACCTTACGAGTCAGTAAGTGGCGTTTAGGGGGTTTTCCCGTTCGTCTTCCTACCCTGACCCCTCTTTCGGGGGCATACTCTGTATGTCTACCGATACGTGGTGGGCGCAACACCCAGCTCACCCATCGGGTACCCTGTATCATTTCCTGCATAACCGAAGACCGAAGATAAGCGTTTCGTCCTCTTGGACTCATCAGGAGCACCTGCCGATGCAGCCGGCGCGGTCACACCCGAAATCGGAATTGAAGGAAGGGTTGGAAAGGAAAAACCCAACCCAGATATCAATCCGATCCGAGGTGACAACACCGGACAGCACCAGCTATTGCCCGACGCCTGTTCGCGATATTCCATCATCATCAAGAAGTTGCCAGTCCTCCACACGATCCTCTCTTCAGAGTCCGAGGTGGAACTCGCGAAGCGGATCTCGAACAAAACGACGAAACCCGAAGCCATCGGCAGAGTCAACAGCGGGTGCTGGCGGACCATTCGACGGGCCAGGGGAAGTCCTGGAGTTCGAGGTACGAGTTGCGAGATCTTGGTTTCACGGAGGCACGCTCAGGGATGGTGGTTTGGAGTGACGGGTACCCGCAGGTATGACCCCGTTCATGTGGCAAAACCCAAAATGCCGAGGACGATAACGCGTTTGTCCGATGATCCCCCCGCTGGGTGAGCTTGTTAAAGCCCAGTGACCGGGTGGACAAAGCAGGATACCACAATCGCAAGATCTCCGTTGTTGAACTTGTTCAATAGTTCAACCATGAGAGGGGAGATCCCGTCAAACCCCTCCATAAATGAGCATCCGGGTTCCCAAGCCCCGGACTCCTGTTAGGGGGATGCGTGAGGGGGGCTGGAAACTTACATGATGACTGAGGCCGAGACAGACGGCGAAACGATGCTCGGAGCTTCCCGCCTCTGGGTGGTCTTATGAATGGTTATTAAGATCTCAGCGTAAAGCTGATCGAAACTTCACTGGTAAGCAGAATCGCATCTGCCATACCATCCGACCACAGATTTAACCTGTGGATATATCACATAATGGTCCCGGACTTCCTTTCCGTTCCACCGGACTCGAAAGAGGATCGTGTGGAACTAACTTCTTGATAAAGATGGAATATCCCGAACAGGCGTCTGGCAATGGCTGGTGCT
>JAHBCN010020663.1:0-14900 GCA_019359885.1 Listronotus oregonensis
GTTCGATCATTTACCTGACTCAAAAGTATAATAGTTCCATAGTACAAAAAATCTTCGTTGTTCGTATCCATTAAAAAAAACATTTTTAATAAATAAATAATTTGTTCAATTAAACATTTCTTGCTAACCGTTCACTTTAGGAATAGGACATACTACATAAAATATGTCTAGAATGTTCCGGTGAATCCACAAATGCAATAATATACGGGGTGTCCCATTAAAAAATTATTTATGATCTGATATCTCCCAAAGGGGACATTCTGTAAAAATGGCTTAAGTGGCAAAAAATGCAGCTTTGGTAAGTCACTAAACGTGTTTTAGCGTTTTCACCAAAATTAATTACCTTCATTTTAATCGAATTTATTCTGGGCTTTTAATCCTCACTGTATACATTCATGCACGTTCATTTATAAACTCTCTTTTGGAGCTAAAACGTTTTCCTCTGAGTGAATATTTCCGGCTTAGAGAGTTGCTCCCAAAAATATCATAATCTTACCAATATTTTCTTATTTTTGAAAAAGCATGACTATTAACCAACCTAGTGGTGAAATTTATTGTTGATAAAGAAGAAAATACTAAAAATTAGGTTAAGTGAAAACCAAAATCAATTTTGGTGTTTTTTTATTACTTTATGTATGTCGATTTGTCTCTTGGTTTGGAGTGGCGTTAAGAATGTAGTAAATAAATATAAATAAAATCCAAAAACATTACAACGGAGGAATGAAATAATTTTAAGGATTATAGAAGGGATTATTGGGTGACTGGCATACCAATTAAAACAGGGAAGATTTAATTTTATAATAAGTTCAGAAAGTACAAGCTTTTTGAACTTTCTAAATGTTACAAAATAAAAAAGCACGTTTCATGAAAGTTTAACGCTTTCTTTTTCATATCGTTAATTTTTTACTTTTTTGGTTTTTAAATTTATGCGACAATTTGTTTAATTTTTAAATTAATTGGGGCAGTTAAAAAAATAAAGAAAATAATGGGAAAAATAAATTTTCTTTCCCCTAATTTAAATCAACGTTTCCACTAGTAAGTTCCTCTAGTCGTCTTCAGGTAAAAAATTATGATGACTTGCCCTTTCTAAAGATAAATTCTTATTTTCAAATACTAACAACCCAATAGGCATAAACCATACCCAACAGATTACTAATTTTTTGTATTTATATGAAATAGGATTTAGGATTAAAAAAAACGTTTTTTTTTTTAAAATATATAAATTAATATATATTTTGAAAAAATAAAACTCAAAATAACGTCCGTCGTGATAGGTTAAACACTAACCGCGCAATTACGTCACGTATCATTAAACCTTCAGTATACCTACCTAAAGGCCTTATCGCGATAAGTTTAAAACATTTCCCCCTTTTTTTTTATGCTGATTACCCGCAGAGTAAAAAAAAAATTTAAACCTCAAAAGTAAAAAATTTCCCTCTCGCTTTGCGTATAATTGGGTTTTATATTTATCGCGACATTCTCTAGCAAACATGCTCGAAAATTTAATAGTCCCCCCCCTGCTTGATCGCTCCTGGTGGATGACCTGCTGGCCATACTCTCTCCCCTAGGAGATCGATCTGCAGGCATATGCAGATGATCTAGTCACCTAATTAAAGGAAACTCTGAAGAGATGATTTTAACATCCTTCAAAAAAGTACTAAACACCACAAAATGGTGTAAAGGGAAAAAAAATTACAAAACCCCCTTTAAAAAAAATGCTTATTGTCCCCTTCACCCAAAAAAAACCGGGTTAACTTGGACCCCAACTCTGCAAGGTGAAACAATCCCTTTTTGCAAAAGGCTAAATATCTGGGGTTGATCCAGATAGCACCTTGCTGGAATTCGCATCTAAAAAAAGTCATCCAAAGGCGACCCTATCTTTCTGGACATCCGCAGGATATGGGCAAATCCGGGGCTTTTTTTTTTTTGGGACAGCCACGAAAGGGTGATGCCAAGTTTAAAGTACCGTGGGTCCTTAAGTGTGGTGAGAGGGGAAATTTTTTCACACGGGACTTAAATTTTGGAATTGGGGGGGGAAGGGTTTCTGCGGGGAGCAGGTTCCCCAATTTGACACTCTAGGGATAAAGGAACAAGAAAGCGGGAAGTTCGGGGGCCCCTTTAACAACTGTAAAAGGATGCATAAAAGTTGCCCTCGGGTTGCTCTGTTGGGAGCTCCAGAAAGGGGTTATACGGCCAACTCCTCTGAGCAGAAGCCGTGAAAATACCTATAGAAGAGCGACAGATCCCCCACAGCTCGACGGTGGGCAAGAGGGGAAGCCTTTCTGTGAGCGTTGGATCTTAATAAGACAACGGGTCTTCTTTGAAAAGGTCCCGAATGCAATGTTGTAGGGGGGCCCAAAATTTCCCCAGACATGAAACAATATTCTAAAGGGGGGCAATTTGAGATACATACAGAGTGTAAAATTGGAAGAAGAGAAATTTTTTGGCTCGGAAGAGGAACAATTTTTTTAAGCTGCCGAGGCTATGGATTAATGTGTTTGTGCCAGTTAAGGTTATTCTCAAAAGTAACGCCAAAAGATTAAACGACTCTTTGTTCTGGGAAATTGGCCGCTCATATGTAAGGGGATGAGCATTTGCCTTTTTTTTGCGACAGGGGGGTTTTTTTTTTTGAGGCATTAAACTGAACAAGATTTTGGCCCCCACTCCAAAAAAGTTTGAGGTCTTATGAAAGAGATATCTGCATTGACCTCCTTTTTTCCAAATCAGAATCACACTGGCTTATGAAATTGAGTACTAGAGTGGGGGTACTATCTCAGCAAAACTATGAAGGGTTGATTGTGGAAGAGAAGATCGTTAATGTGTAGAAAAACAGCGTGGGGGCCAGCACTGAGCCCTGGGGCACCCGGCATTAATTTGGTAGAAGGGAGGAATGACCATCTACACTAACTGATATACGTCGATTAGAAGGAAACTGGAAACCAAAAAGAAAGAGGGGGAAGACCTGGGAAAGGGAAATTTTTTAAAACCCATCATGCCAGACCTGATCGAAAGTTTGGATATGTCAAGAGCAACGATCGGGGGTTTACCAAGAAATTCAAGGACTTGTTCCAGTTGGAGACAAAGGAAAGAAAAACAGCTGTGGATCTACTGTGACGGAATCCATATTGTCTATCATGAAGATCTTATTTTTTTCCAGATACTTTAAAATTTGGGAATTAATGAATTTTTCCATTACTTTGCAAACAACTGAAAAAAAGAGATATAGGTCTATATTGGAAGGGAGGTTTTGGACCTTTTTTTTGGGGGCAGGTTGACACGCGCGCGTTGTCGTAAGAAAATTCGAAAGAGACGGGGGGTTAGGATGGGTGCAAGCTCAGGAGCACATTTTTTTAAGACGATTGCTGGTATGCCATCCAGCCCAAAATTTTTTTAGCATTAAAAAAAAAAAATACGCTTGATCTGTTTTTTTTTAAAAAAATTATACCCGGACATTTTTTTAAAAAACCCCGGGGGCAACTGTTGGAAGGGGAAAAGATTAAAGGAGGATCAAGGTAAAAGGGGGGAAACAAATTGTTTGGCAAATGGTTCGGCTTTTCCTTTGGAGGTAGAAAAATTTCCCCTTTTTGGGGGAAAGGGGGGGAAAAAAAAGAATTTGTGCAAAAGTTTTGACTAATATTTTTGGCAAAGGACCAGAAAGCTTTACTGCCATTCGAGCAAGATCCCCCTTTTTATCTTTTATCCGTTTTTAAAAGGGTTTTTTGGGGCCTTCTGAATGGTTTTTTTTATACTGATTTCTTGCTTCGATGCTAGCCTGCCGATTTTCGGGAGGGGTTTTGGAGAAATTTTTTGGGGGCTTGAATTTTTAAGAGTCTGGCTTTATCACGGAAAAAACCCAGGGTTTTTAATTTGAAGTTAGGGGGTTTTTTTTTTGGGGGGGGGGAATATAGGTCTAAAGGCCTAGATAATTTTTTTCGGAATTTGTTTGCATATTTCGGAAGGATCTTAGAAAAGCAGGTGGGAAACCAAGGGTAGCTGGAAAAGAAATCTCTCAGACCACCCCAGTCGGCCGAGTTGTAGTGCCAGACGGTTCGTGGCGGCATGCGCTCGGTGGCCTCAAAATGTGCGGAGTAGAAACGGTGACCAAACCATGGTAAAAGCGCCCGGGGGAAGGATTACTAATCTTGATGGGGTTCGGGGGGGGAAGTAAGAAAGAGATCTGGGGGTTGAATTTTTTTGAAAACCCCTGGGAAAAGTAGGTAGGTTCCAAAATTTTTTTGGTGAGCGGTTGCTGATTGCGAAATTTTCTGCTGCTCTCCCTTTTTTTATCAGTTTTTGTAGAGCCTAGCCAATCCTTATTATGAACATTAAAACCCCAAAAAGGACGATTACTTCGGCCAATGGAAACTGGGAAATAATATTGTCGTTTTTTTATTGAAAGGGAAATCAAAAAGAACTCATTGTAGGAATTGTCAGAGGGGGACCGGTATAAAAAAGCAAATGAATTTGGTAGAAGATTTGAAAAAAATTTAAGCCAAAGAATATCAGGCCTCCCCCCATTCGGGGGGTTGAACCCCCAGCACAAGCCAGGTCGTTGCGAACGTAAGCAAAAAAACCCCCTGGGGTCAAAAAGATGAAATGAGTTCATAACCTGGGAAAAGGAGGTGGTTGGTTGCTTTTTTTTGGGGCTTATTTGGGTTTCTGTAAAAAATAGTATGGGGGGGTTTTGGGGGATTGAAGATAATGGTGCCCCGAGTTTACGTTAGAGTTAAGCCCACATATATTTGTGAAGGGTATCAGACTTTTCGATGGGGGCCCCCCCCAAAAATTTTTTCCCCCCCCGGAGAACCGAATGAAGGGGTATTTTACCCCCCAAAAACTTTACGTTCGGGGGTGGGATCATCATTTTTTCCCCAAAATTTTTCTAGAATTTCAACCAAAACAGATGTATGGGTATAAAAAGGGCAGTCATAAGACCAATGATCACTTGGCTCCCGGGGGTGGGGGCGCAAAGGGGGAGCAACGGGTGACCCCCCCCAAAATTTTCCCCCCTACAGAGACAGGCCTGCCCCCAAAAAAGGGGGGCCTTTTAGGGCCCCCCTTGGACTGCCTCCTCTGCATATCTACTTGGGGGGAGGCAAGGTGGGCAAACAGACTCTATCCAAAATCAGTAACAAACCGCAGGCGTGTCATATGGGGGCACCCGTTTCCTCAGGAATGTCCTGACCCCCCGGGGGGACTGGGGGAAAGCCCTCAAACATAATGCCCCCGCAACCAAACAACCGGCCCTCAGTGTAGTCTACCCACAAAGGGAGGACTGGGGTCGAAAAAAGACCGACCTCTCCGGCTAAAATCTTTGGACCCCCCAAACTTTCCCCCAAAACCCAAAAGGGGGGGGGTTGGAGCTGGGGGCATATGGACAGAGGCCCAGGGGGGAGTTTTTCCCCTTTTCCTGGGCACTCCGGGAACCATATTTTTTTGCTGGGGGATTTGATATTGAGATGTGTGCTAGATCGCTGGTTGTCGGGGACTGCACACGTAAGACAATTAAAATATTCTCCGATAGTCAAGCAGCTCTTAAGGGTCTTGAATCCAGCCGGGGCAATTCGAAAACCGTCTGAATTGCAAAGATGCGCTGACCAAACTGGGTCAAAACAATAAGGTTACACTACTGTGGATACCTAGACACACCGGCCTAGAGGGTAATGAATCCGCAGACCTCCTTGCCAAAAGGGGGGCGGAGACAAAATTTACAGGGCCGGAACCGGTCATCGGTATATCTTATGAAACGGCCAAGCAGTTCATATCAGCTTGGACACAAAGAGAAAATCTTCGGTACTGGCATGGACTTCCGGGTCTCCGACACTCGAAGGCCTTCATAACCCCACCGAACCAACAATGTACTGTCAAACTACTGGAGCAATCAAGGGTACACCTTAAAACTCTAGTGGGACTGTACACGGGACACTGCAGATTAAAATACCACATGCACAAGCGGAAGACGCCGAATGCCGCATGTGCATGGAGGGGGATGAATCGGCAGAACACATACTGTGTTCGTGCCCAGCAATGGCACGACTAAGATTCGCAATCCTCGGCAATGACACCTTGTTGCCGGGGGAGGTGAAAGATCTCTTTCCCAACAGGATCATCAGATTTATTAGGAGTCTGGACCTGGTGGGAGAAATATAAAAAGGTGTGAGCCACAATAGACCAATCGGTCACGGTGAAAGGGTGTTATACCCACTCACTTTAAACCTACTTTAAACCTACCTACATCCACTGGATTCACTGTTTATCTATTTTTATTACCATACACACCGCCTAAAAAACGAAGTCGAATTTTGGAAATTAATGTGACAAAGACTGTTAGCACCAAACTTGGAAAGAAATAAAAAAAAGTATTGTCTTGTGCTACACAAAAAGTATCCTATGCTAGCAGGGTAACCATACTTGATATCAAGCGGATAAGCTAGCGAGACAGGGATCATCCACACCATACTTTGGACCAGAACCTGCCCTTAGAGTGACCAAAACCACAGCACGAGGGCAAACCAGGGAATGGATCCGAAACAAACACGAGGAATACTGGAGAAGCATCAGTAAAATAAGACAGGAAAAAGGCTTCATAAGGGGCCCATCCAAAAGAACAAAGGAAGAACTACTCAAAGTAGGAAAAGACTTCGCATAACGGTAGGGCTGCTAAAAGGGCACGATAACCTAAGAGAACACCTACACAAGAGAGGCTCATACATTGGGACCCAAGTTGCAGAATGTACGACGAGGGTGAAGAAACAGCCTACCATATCCTGTGCGAATGTGAAGCGCTGAATCACACAAGACAGGCATTATTTGGGCAACCGAAATGGCCCACAGGATATCAACCAACCAATCTCGGGGTTATACAGACTACAGACTTATAGAAGGAACAAGACTAATGGGAGGATTGGTAAAAAAGATAATGAGAAATTAGGCACTGCCTCCGGTAGTAAATTAAGACAGCTCCCAGGGAAGAAGATCTAAAAGATCTGGTGTCATTCTGGAAATATTTTGTTTATCTGTATACAGAGTGATTCATGAGAAATGTCAATACTTCAGGTACGTATTCAGGGTCCAAAAATAAACATAAAAGTCTATGCAAATATGAGTCCGCTTAAAACCTTCGGTTTCGAAATACTAGCCTTTTTTTAAAAGTTTTTTTTTTTGAAAAAAAACTTTTTTAATAATTATAAAAGCTAGGATTATTGTTCTGGTTGAGAATAATTTGTACAATTTATTTTAAAGAAAATTTAAAATCATTGTTTAATATACATTTTGTTTTATTTTTTTTATAATTTTGCATATTAAAAAAAATCAGATTGCGTCGTATTTTTTAAATGCAAAATATTTTTATTCTTTAAAACGGTTGTTAAATATCTAGCTTTTTTGCTAAAATAATTCATAATTTTTTGACGTTTTTTAAAAATTACAAAACAATTTAATTTAAAAAATACTTAAACGTTGTTTTAAAAACAGGGCCCGTATACAAAAAAGTTTTGTAATTTGTTCAAAATAGTAAAAAGACGTGTAGGTGGCGCCCCCTACAAGTAAGAGCCGTACTAAGATTAGATTCGAATCCGTCATACAAAAAACACCCGGATACCAATTTTTACTCCAATATTTACATTATCATAGATTTTATTTAAAAAATAGAAAAATTAACTAAAAACTTTAACACCCTGTATTTCGGAAACGAAGCCTTGCGGACCCCTGTTTGTATAGGCTTTTATGTTTATTTTTGGACCCTGACTACGTACCTGAAGTATTGACATTTCCTCATGAATCACCCTGTATATACCAAAGTGCTTTGTGACTTGGGGGTAAAAAATAAAGTGCATTTATGGTAAAGTTTTTAATTTATTAAACCACGTGCAATATTAATAACCACTTATATACTTCAGAATTTATTGTTTAAATGAAATACAAAATAATGGAATATGTTGTTTACTGTTTGCTGATACGTGACGTCACAGGCGACGCCTTCCATGATACAAGTAAGCGTTTTGGCGGAAATTGTAAACTTAAGATTGTTTTGTTTTACTACCAAACCTTTATTTTTTGCAAATATACTCTCAAATATTATAAAACAGTTTTTCAAAATCACTCATCATGCCTATTTATATTAAATATTAAATTTCACTTCACAAGTGGATTATGAAGATAAAAGTTACATCGCTTCGTCTGCAACACAACGTTATGTTATTCAAAGCAACTATGATTGAGGTCAGGTGCAATTTGTGGACCCAGTATTTAACCTCACTTATTTGTCTTGTGCTCTTATATTGTAGTAGCTGCACACTAGTGTTGGTGGTCGATAAAACAACCCAAAAATAAAATAATAATGGCAGTATTCATAAAAATTAGTGGGGCTGTAATGTTAATTCTGCAAGAATACCATCTCGTCCCAGCGGATCTACTAAGCTTTTGCATATAGACTTTTTTAGTATTCACCCGAAAACGACTGAAGATACTTATAAATTGAAACGTTGCATTTTTCGTAAACAAAGACATTGAAATTCCAACATATACCAAACAGGAATATTGTGGGAAAAAAGGGCCAATTCTACATCTAAAAATGTGAAAACAAATTATATAAACCTGGGTCTGGAAATGCTTTGTTTTCATGATATGAGATGTTTAATGTTTTCCGTTTTTAATAGTTTATTATACATTTATCGAAAACCCGGTAAAATATTTAAATGAATGCATTATTTATGTGTTAAATTGTTTCCAAAAGGGCTTAAGTCAGTGGCTTTGTGTGGGCAAATCATTATGTTTAGAGAAAAAACTGTATGCCACTGGTTTTTGCAAAAATTAGTATTGTTTTCTTAAAGCCCGATTAAATTTGTTTAAAAAGTGCCTCTTGGACTTTTTCATTCTGGCGCACCGTTTTCGAAATAAAAATTATTTTAATAATTACTACAATAAGTTGATTTTGGAATCGTAAGTTAGTTCTGGTTGGGAATCAATTTTGTACAGGGTTATTCATTTTAAAGTAAATAGGGCTTTATTTTTAAACTTCCCTGTACTTTAAAAAAAAACGAATATAGCCATTTTGTGTATTTTTTTATGTAGAAACAAAAACAAAAGAGTTACAGCACGAGTACGTATTTTTTAAATGGAATACCCCGTATATTTTTATAGCAATAGATAGAGATTTTCACGAGGAATTCGATGATATAGGGGTTGCTGAGTTTATTTCCTGAGGTTCTACTGCAATTGTCTAAAAACTGCATGATACTATAAGGATAGTTTCACCTAAAAAAACCTGGCTGCCACAGGTCACAGGTGCTTATTTGTCAAAGTCATGAATTTTAAAAATACGTTTATCACTTTTTGGAGTAGTTTTATAATGAGGTTTTCATCAGAAAAACGGCTTCAAATTATAACTCTCTATTGATGCAATGATACAATTTGCATATACGAAAACTCATCTTATTATCTTAATGGTTTTTCATTAAATGTTAAATAAACTATAAAATACAGTAAAGTTTAAACACCTCATATCATAAAAACGGAGCATTTTCGAATCCATCTTTATATGAACTTCTTTTCACATATTTAGATGTAAAATCTGCCCTTAAATTATCCTCACAACATTCCCTGTATATGTACTGAGTGATTACAATTCTACTCTCAACAATTGAATCTCATGGACTAACTAACTTAAGAGATCCTCGAGGAGATCTCAATGTAAAGAGTCGAATTTAAAATAACCTGTACAACTTATATTCATTCAATAGCCCATTCGATTTATTTTATCACATTAAAATTGCTAAATAAAACAGTACAGGTATAATTAAATAATCAATAAGCTGATAATTAGAGGTATTTATATCCTGGTAATCTACTTATTTCCTGTTATTAAAACACTTAAGATAGATGTTTATTTTACTAAAAAAAAAATGATAATAGAACACAAATTTTTGAAGTACTTTGTTTATAATATACTTTAGTATTTATTAAGTATTTTTTAAACATTATTATAGATTTTCTGAAGTGGATCATCATAATTTTATTCTGCAAAATATTCAGTGATCAAAAGATTTATTCTTGTTTTGACACTCGCGTTTTGTACATATCAAACATTTTTACCAAATCTTCTTATTTCGTACACAAAATTAATCATTCAGTTTTTGACATCTCGTTTCGTACACCAAAAACTAAGGCAGGCTCCTGTCTCTGATGGTTCACAAAATATGGTAAAATGAATTAAAACTAATTTTATGACTAAATATCAAAATAAGATGCAGAAAAATAAAATAATTATTTGGATAAGGGTGATAAAATAATCCAATAATAATATATGTTTTAACTATCTACCTAAACGGAAAAGTTTACTGTTTCTACTTTTAGTGATTTATCATGTCTGAAATATAATTGCGGAAAATAAAAAGCCGCTTTAACTAACCAGAACTAACCATGACCGACCAGAACTAAGGGCTTTTGAATTTGTCTAAATTATCCCTACGTTTGATTAAGCCATGACAGAATTGCGGCCCAAACGGAAAAGGTTACTATTCCTACTTTTAGTAATTTATCACGTCTGAAATATAATTGGGGAAAATAAAAGGCCGTTTTAACTAACCAGAACTAACCATGACCGACCAGAACTAAGGGCTTTAGAATTTGTCTAAATTATTCCTACATAGAGATTATTAACAAAATTTTAACAATTTTCTATATGGCATTTATTTGGTTGGTTATTTGGGTCGTCTCAATGGTCGGTGTATGAAACGAGAAGCATAAAATTGATTAAATAATTCAGTGTACAAAACAAGAATATTTCAGGTAAATTTCTGAAGTGTACGAAACACAAGTGCACGAAACTAAAAAACAGTGATCCAAAGTACAAATCTAAACATTAATAACTGCTTTTCAGTCTTCCAAACATGTTTTTTATGAGAACCTGGGTGACCCATTAGTGTATAAACCAAGAACTTTAATAAGAATACAGATGATTTTATTTATACTAAAACTGACAACAATACAGAGAGTAAAATAAGTATGTACAATAAATTTAACACACGATTCTTTGACTAACTTTAAGATACAGGGTGTTAAAAAAAATGTTTATTCATAAATCTCTTAAATATCCTTTACCCAAATGTGTAGTAATTTGGCGGTGTTATTTATAGCATTAGGGGGCTAATTTGGTTTTAACTTGTTTAAATATATTAAGTTCAGTGGCGTTTAGAGCGGCACCTGAACAAATGTTCCTGAGAAAAAAAAATGTCCGCCACTGTGCAATGTTTATGATTTCCTTAAATTGGGGCAATAAAAACACGGCTTTTTTGTCTCTTAAATTTTTTTTTCGTATCCTGCTTAGTTTTCAAGAAATAAAATGAAACTCACATAACTGCATATACCTGGATTACAGAAGAAATATGGGGACAAATTCTTTTAATTTTTTTTCAATTTTTAGCAATTACTAAATTAAATTACATTAACATGTAAACCAACGAATTTAACTAATTATATGTTGAAAATATACAAAAAAAACTTTTCCCCATGTTTATTGTGTGGTCCAGGGATAGGCAGAGAGGATTTAATTTTTATTTCTCAAAAACTAAGCAAGATATGCAAAAAATTTAAGAGCCAAAAAAGCTAAGCGATTATTCAAAAATAAAATAAAATAAATAAATAAAATAAATAAAAATTGCACGAGTTAGAGTACATTTTTCTTCGGAAATATTTATTCAGATGTTTCTATCAGATTGAGGCTTAATTATCACCATAATGATATAAATAACATCGCCAAATTACAACAAAATTGGGTAAAAGATATGTAAGATATTTATAAAAAATATATTTTTAAGTTTAACACACTGTATCCTGAGAAAGAAGAATTTTCAGACCCATGTTTACATGAACTTTTTGTCTTAAAGTTAATCAAAGAATCATCTATTAAATTAATTTTACATAGTACTTAATAAACACCCTGTATAAATCAGCCAGTATAATTGTTTTCCAATAACTTCTTGAGACATACCGAATCGAAGCGTCATTTGAGGGGCGCATGTACACTGTCAATGATGCCAAATGTACTCTTCCAAAAGAGAATAGGGACAAAAAACATTATAAAATTTGAAAAATAGATAAAAAATTTAAATTAAAAACTCTTTAGTTGTCTACACAAAAAATAGGATGCTTATTTAACGTAAACATAGAACAAAACACAATTTGTCTGCTTTAGATCCAAAAATAATAATTTATTTTAACCATGAAAAATACTCTTGTTTTACATATTATAGAGTTTGCATTTTACTTTATTTTTATTCTTTCATATGTACATATAAAACAACACATATTTTTTAAATCCTGGGATTTGTCTGATTGTTAATGTAAACAAGTGAACAGTTTTTTTATTACAAAATTCAAATTACTTGTAGAGTTTAAATTTTATATTGTTAAAGCAAGCAAAATTTAATAAACCAGCAATTTAATTATGCTGGCGATTATTTTTCTTCAGTAAAACTACATTTGGCAACACTGGTATGTAGCCGGTTTACATGCATCACTAAAACCATGCTTGTTCTGTCTTAAGAAGTTGTCTTCAGTGCTGCCAGATATCCATAAGGGAAAAACAATTGCACTGAATGGTTTATATTGCTGGCAAATAGTTTTATTGTAAATAAAAGGGTCTGCACTCTTAGAGGTGGAAAAAAATAAATCCACACACTAATGGGCCACCAAGTATTGTGGAGGGTTCTAACCATTTAAATTTGACATCTCCACTGACGTACTTTTATTGATTATCAAAAAGAAATTCAAAGTACACTTAATATTTTCCCAGAATTCATGAAAAATTTAAAATTCAAATAAATCTTTAAAAAAGGCTGAAAGACCTCTTTCTAGGGCCTTTTAAGCGAGCGTTTGGGTGATATCAATAAAGTACTTATAAATAAATATGAATAAATCTTTAAAAAATTATTGAAATATATGAAATTTTCAGTAAAACTTTTACTTAAAAATCACTCATGGCTTAAAAGTTAAACATATATTTTCAAACTTTTAATTTCAAAAAAGTGAACCCTGAGAGCCACACCAAACATACCCAGATACTATTGCCCTCAAGGGGAACACTTTGGTAAAGAAAATTTTTCATTTTGAATTTGCAAAAATAGTATATTTTTTTGGGTGCCCCCTCCAGAGAACATCTAAGTTTCAAAAGTGAATCCTCCATTTCTTTTTTTTTTTTTGTTCATAAATTTGATCAAATTTTATTGTAAAATTCCAGATTTTGCAAAATTATATGTTTTTCTAAAAACCATAGCAAGTTGAAATTTTTTCTCTCAACAATTTTTTAATGCAAATATTTCAAATGCCTATAGTTTCAATAAAAATGCAGATATTTTTGAGAAATTTGAGATTTGATGATAAAATTTGATCAAGTTAATGAAAAAATACAAAAAAAATATAATTTGAAACAAAGATTTTTCTCTGGGGGAGCATTTAAAATAAAATTTATCTTTACCAAAGTGTTTCCCTTAAGACCAAAGGCACCTGGTAAATAATTGGTAAGGGTCGAATGCTCACTTTTTAGATATTTTTTTTTTAAATATCCTAGATCTACCATTGGTTACATATCACAGTTAGGTTTTTGTTGGAGAGTAAAAAACGAATTCTAATGATCCAATTACACCAATAATTTATCAATAAAACACAGGATAAGGAACTATATTCAAAAAAACAGTTAAAACACAACAAGGAACTTACCGATAATTGTAAATAAGTTCATCAGAATTTTTCTTCTTTTGTACTGAGGTAAAACAATACCCATCTGTTTCACAGGTGTAGTTTTTGGTTTTGCAGAGATCACATTTGCATTTTAGTGACCATACCCCTAAAGAAATAATAAAAGTCAATTAAAATTAGAGTTACCTACTGGACTTAATGAGACACCAGAATACACATTTGGGTATTTGCAAAACATAAAAATTACTGGCTAGCCTCTAAGATTCACAGGATATATGTGGTTATTGTAACCAATATATCCTGTGAATATAGTAAGCAAATCAAAACAACAATATAAAGTTGCTGGAACTATATTCATAGTTCCAGCAACACAGTTTAAAATAAACACTCTATAGAAGAGCTTATTAAAAAAATCCTATATCCCAGACTACATAAAAACTTAATTACATACAAGGTTATTAAATAAAATATAGAAGTAATTACCAAAAGAATAACTTCATAATTGGGCAAAAAAAATGGCAAACTTTTTACTTACCATCAAATTGAAGACACAGGAAAATGAAAAGCACTAAGCAGATTATTAAATACCTTCGTGACATCTTCACTTTCGAACGATTTTCCATGAAAATTAGAAGTATTTTAAGTTTCTCAACATTCACATGCAAAAATAATCGTGTTTTTAAAGGAAGAAACAAACATTTCTGTCGATGTCACATAAACCCAGTGTTCTCACGATACTTTTACACATTTTAACTGGGTAAATCCTGATAAAACGCGGCACTTTACGTAGAACAATAAATAAGTGTTTAAACATTTACATTTTACCAAAGGAAAATAAATATTTAATAACAAAAATTATTAAAAAAAACTTCCGATTTTCTCAATGAATTTAATGAAAAACGTCAACCATGACAGTAAAACTTCAGTCGTCTAATAAGATATTATTTCTTCAGAGGGCGCTAATATCAAACAACAAAATGCCGATGAACACTTCAAGCATATACCTTCTAGAGGCAGCCAGCCGTGCGAACATGTGTGCGAGAGAGGGAAAAAATAGCGTATAATCTTTCTCTCTCGATTGATCAACAGAAGAGGTATGTACCCCACCCGCAAATTAGGCAAGTGGACCGAGAAAGATAAAGGGTTTGCTGCTATTCTTTCTCTCTCGAACATTTGTTCGCACGGACGAGCGGCAAGGCTACCCC
>JAHBCN010020664.1:0-14923 GCA_019359885.1 Listronotus oregonensis
TGTGTAATATTAAAAGTAACTAGACATAAACCAGAAATACAAAAGCTTTTGCGAGAAACACAAGGACAAGGATCACATTAAAAACTTTTTATGGGCTATGTTTCCTTTTTGATTAAAATTTTTAGAAATGTTGTTGATAATTTTTTTATTTTATTAGTTACCTTTCTTATTAGTTTTTACAATTTTTGTCAAATTTATAAAGTTTTTATAGTGACACTTTGGCTTTTTTCAAAATTTAACATTGGCACCTCTTTGTTAAAAGGTTGCCGACCCCTGATCTAAAGTAAGAGGAAAATAAAAACATACCGAGTATTGTATATAAAAATTAAAACTTATTGTTATCTTTGGTTAGATTAAATGATTTCTTTTAGTGCTGACCAAAAAAAAAAAGAGAAAATTAGTAGGAAATTGGGCTATATAACCTATAAATTAAAGTGCTTGGCATTGTTTTCTTGTATAAATATATTATGTATATTTACATTGTAAAAAATTGATATTATCAATCAACTGATAGACTCATCTGCCCTATAGTCCTAAAACAGCAGAAAAAATTGTCAATGTATGTTGTGTTTTGTGTAAAATATACCTAATCCAAATAAGCAACACCCAAAAAGCGGCACTATAATAAATAAAAATATATATATATATATATATATATATATATATATATATATATATATATATATATATATAAAAATATATATATATATATATATATATATATATATATATATATATATATATATATATATATATATATATATATATATATATATATATATATATATATAAAAATATATATATATATATATATATATATAATTTTTTTAAAATTTTTATTTATTAAAACGTGGTTCCCGGAGAGGGGAATTTTTTTACTAAAATTACAAAAAATTTTTTTGGGGTTAATGAAAAATCGATAAAAATTAATGATTACTGATAACTTCAAATTTGACAGTTCAAATTTTGCAACGTCCGAGCATCATTTTGCTCTACACATGTGTATTATTGTTATGGTTTCCATCGTAACTGGTTACTTTGCCGCTCGGCGAGAGACAAAGTAAGAAAACGCTCATTCCTCGAAAAAGTGAAACTTTGCGCTTTCTTTCTAAAACGCAAACATGGTACTTTTCGCTTGGTTGTAGAAAAAGTAAATTTATAGTATTGCAAAACTCTATTTATTTTCTTTTTAGAGCTGCAAGTCTAACCTTCTTTAAACACTGATTGTAACCAGAGACAAACAAAACTTAACTTTTACAGAAATACTTTAAAAACAAATCCAGCTAAACAAAAATATAATTTCTAAAAACTATATTAGGTACATAACTATTACATAACATTGCATATTGACCCCTAAAGGCGGGCCCGTCCGAACATGTATATGGAAGTAATCAAATTTTAACTTAAAGAACTGCTTTAAATAAACCATATTTTTATTACAAGAGAAACGAGATCAGAGAAAGTGGTCTTTTCAGCTCAAAAAGGGCATTATTGCAGACATAAGGAAGCATTTTCTCTAGAGTCTACGGAACGACCCAGAGGAATGACTTCTCTTCTATCGCCTCTTCTCGCACCAACACTACAAACGAGTATACATTTTTAGAAAATTATTTTACATTGAAAACAGCATCTGTTTTTGTTTCAATAATAGTTAGCAAGGTAAATTAAAAATATAAAACTATTCAACTATTTAAAAATAATTTCTCAGGGGTACTTGAGCATGGAAGTACCTACGAATTCGGCGCCCATGATATAGAATGTTATTACTTACTGGTTAGTTTGGTGATGTACGTTTTATAGCAAAAATATATTATTCAGGAAAATATTTCGTTTTCAAGTATTCTCTTAAATAAACTACCACCCTAACTGAGGTTTCTTTAAAGGTTCATACAGGCAAATTTAACGTAAATCAGTCGTTAATTTAAAGGGAGTCTTAAGCTGCTAAGCCAAGCGTTATATTTTCTTGGCGCAATCGATCATAAGTAATTTAATGGGCCATTAACACAGAGCCTTAATTGAAAAACACTTATTGTTATAGATCAGTAAATTTTCTGTTTGCTAATTAAATAATTTTTAAAAAAGTAGTCTTTAAAAACATAATTTACTGTCCCAGTTTTTGTGATAAAGCAAAAGCTAAATCCATTTTCTGCATTTTTTTAATAGTTTCTTAAATGAAATTTTATGTGAAAGCCAGAATATTCGATTTTTAAGCTAAAAAGTGCATAAATGGAAATATGAAGTTATATTGCGCTCTTCTTAGGTTTCCATGTCAACTTAATATAGATACCTTTTATTATTACTATTAGCGTTATTAAAATGCATTAGAAGATTGTAAAAATCTCGATTTGATTGTGCTAAGCGCGATACGCAATATGTTGTTTAATTAGTTCTTGGTATCTAGTTTTTACATTTTGAAAAAAAAAATCTGGTAATAGCCCAGTAAATAAGCCGGAAAATGTGGAAAAGTTGATAACAAACTCCGATTTATTTTTTTTTTGTTTTTACGTATTCTGTAGACCCTTAGGAACATTCATCACCACTAACATCTGCCTTGCAATAAAAAAAAAAAATTGGTACAAATCATCAACCCCAAAGGGTGGTTGCACCCCATAAAACCACCCCTAGGAGATACAGAAATGAGAAAATTCTCTATCGGGGTTTTCGGGGTTACTGATTACGAATCCGCGGCCAAAAATCATGTAAGTGTAGTTGGACCCCATCAAAACTACCCCTAGGAGTGACAGAAATGGAGAAATTTTAAAAATTCAAAATTTTACATCGGTTATTGTCTCTCGGGACGAAAATCATGTGAGTGTGGTTGCACCCACTCAAAACCACTCCTAGAGTGATAGAAATGGGATGGCTCTCGGAGGTTCTCGGGTGGCTGATTACGAATCGGCAGTCAAAAATCAGGTGAGGGTGATTGCACCCCATTAAAATTACCCCTAGAATTTACAGAAATAGAGAAATTTTGTTTTTTTAATTAAAGAAAACTTGAAAAACGATTTTATTACACTCGTAATTTAGTTTTTCAATAATTTAACTACTTTGAAACAAAAATTCGCCCACATATTATATTGAAAGTTTGTGGTAACTGGACTTTGGATTCGTAATCAGCGACCCCGAAAACCCTCGAAAGGCAATTTCCAAGGTAAAATTTTAAATTTGTAAAATTTCCCCATTTCTGTACCACCTAGGGGTGGTTTTAATGGGGGTGCAACCACCCTCACTTGATTTTGACCATGGATTTGTAATTAGCGACCCCAAAAACCCCCTATAGAGGATTTTCGAGGTAAAATTTTGACTTTTTAAAATATCCCCATTTCTATAACCCCTAGGGGTGGTTTTGATGAAGTGAAAAACACCATTTTTGACCGCGGATTCGTAATCAGCGACCCCGAAAACTTCCGAGAGACGATTTTTGAGGTGAAATTTTGAATTTTAAAAATTTGTCATCAGTTTAACTATTGGAGATTATTTGGGGGTGGAAAACTACCCTATTTTTTTTTTTTCATTGCAAGGCAAATGTTAGTGGTGATAAACTTCTGAGGGTCTACAGAACACGTAAAAACATAACATTTTCAGATCGGAGCTTGTTATCAACTTTTTCATATTTTACAGTATTTTTCGGCTTATTTACTGGCCTATAAGGAAGTTCACACGTAAAAAAGCTTTTCTTAAGAATTAAAAAAAAAACTATTTTTTTTTAATTTTCTGTGAAGCGAGATATTAACAATTAATTTGTGCATACTTAACATTGTCGATATCGGTCATGTACGAAAGCCATGCATTCATTTCGGAATATCTCGGTTCCTACGAAACCAATGCAATATAAATCAAAGTATTAGAAAATTAAAAAAAAACATGAATTTTTTGACCGTTTTGTTAAAAATATATTGATTTTTGAAATTTTACTAGGTCTGTTTGTTATTGAGAAATAGTGTACACTATTTTATTATTTTTTTACCTAATCGCTCTTATGGAAGGTGTATTTTGGGACTAGGTGAGCCCAAAAAGTGTAAAATACTGTAAAATATTACTGAATAACGAACAGACCCTATGTGTTATGTACAGTCTCTTACAAAAATATATTTTTAAGCACTGATAACCTCTAACTTTTGGTAAGCGTATTCGATCTTAGTTGGAATAGCGCTAAATTTGGGGTCCATTTAAAATACTGCATCATGAATTAAACTAAAATAGGAATAAATATAATGATCCGTACTGGTACTAGTTCCGGGGAAGGAAGCCAATACTGTAGAAAAATTTCCAGGCGTGCAGGGCAGGGGAATAGGGGGTTGGCCCGCGGGTTTTTGCAATGAATAGTAGGTAGGGCCGGACTTCCATAATTCTTTTAACTGTCTATAAAATTGACATCGTCAAATTCAAACATTTACTGTTTTTTTTTTTTACAAAATTGTTGGTTATTAAATATACTACTATAGAATATTTAAAATTATTTAATATTGGATTTTTTATCATCTAAATAATATGGAAAAAATAGATGGCGCCACTTTCAGCCTTCTATTTAATTATATTTTTGGGAGTTTTGTATTTTTAAAAAATCTTTGAAATAAATAAAGACAGTTTTTTTTAAAATAAATTTCAAAAAAAACAATTTAAAATTTTTAAAAAAAAATTTAAATGAGTTTAATTTTATCCTAAATTCTGGTTGTTCATTAAAATAAAATTTTTTAACTGCTTTTTAGGCATATACTTTTCACTAATAACAAACATCCTAAGACAGAGTAAAGGGGTTTAAAAAATGTTTAGTAACCTTTTTGAGTATCCATTGTAACAGTATCCTTTAAATATTATGTGTCTACAGTATGTGGAACAAAAAAGTTGATAATTAAGATTAAGAAACCAAAAATTAATTTATTGTTAAACAAATAAAGGAAAGAAAAAATGAACTTTAAAAAAAAATTGTCCTTTCTTTCATTCAATTAGGGGACCTGTATACATTTTAAAATTTGCCGGGTCTGCCCGTAATTAATAATTTTGACCCTTTTAAAAAAAATGTTCTAAATTATTAAATGAAAAAAAATACCTAAATGAACCCTTATTTCTTTTTAATAATCCACAAAAAACACAAACATTTAAATCATCTAAAAGATAGTTAAATTGTTTTTTTCCCCTATTTCCTTAAATTTTTGTTTTCTATTTTTTGAATCCATTTTTATTGGACCTAAGAGTCTCTAAGAACCCTTTTAAAATATAAAAAAATTTATAAATAAAAAATGCCGAGAATTTACCCTTGGATTTGCAAGACAAAACCATACAACATCTTTTCATTTTGTTACATTTTGTAAAAACAAGAACACAAAATTATAGTCCAAAATTTTAAAAAACACTAATCACTAAAATAAAAGGTTTTTTAAACCAAAAAAAGGGACCCCGGGCCCATAAAAGAAAAGTGTTCCAATAACACTGATTTATCAGTGTGTAAGTAGGCAAACATTAAATTATTTCGTGGAATTTTTTGGGGTGGGCATTTTTTGATCACACCTTTAAACTTCCTTGGTTCCGGCCCGTTTAAAATTTAAATTTTTTTTAAAAGAGAGGGCGAGTTCGGCGTGGGAAGAGGAAGAGACGAAATAAAAATGTTTTTTTTCCCAAACTTATTTGATTATGGATGGGCTGGGGAATTTTTTAAGGCGATAATTTTTTCTACAAATCCCGGGGCCTACCTTAGAGACTGTTCTCTAAACGCAGGAAAGATATAGCTTAAGCATATTCAAATATTTTACCTATTTACTTTGTTAAAGGAACCGTCGTTGGTAATGGCGATGTAGGTATCTATGCTTAGGTTATACAGTGTGAATATCTAACTTGCAACTTAATAAATCAAAAACAAGTTATTTTTTCGAAAAATAATTCTACCCGTTAATTAGTATTTTTAGTCGCTCCCTTTTAATTATACTGTATGTCTCAAATTTTGGGTATGACGTCAATGGTTTTTTTTATTCGGAACCTGTTTTTGTAAGAGCATTTTTAAGGTGCGAATTTAGTTATACATAATTGCCCAGTTACAAATTTTTCTTCCGTGTAGTTTGAGCGGTATTAAATAACAGAATTTTACTTAAAAAATAAACCGTTTTATTTATACTGATAGTGTTTTTTCAATACCTGCTGAAAATATTGGAGTTGAAGGATTTTGGGGCCCCCGCGACCGACCCTTATGTTCAAATTAGAGTTGCCGGGGAGACCAGACGAGACGGGTAAATTTTTTTCGTCTCGTCCCAAATTTCGAGACGAGACGAGACAAGGGGGAACTTAACGAGACGAGACAAACGTTTGTCTCGTCTCGTCTCGTTTTGTCTCTTTGTCTCGAGTTGTTTTGGGGTTTTTTTAATTTTTAAATTAATTTAATATATAGTATTTTTAATTTTAAGGGGAACAATAAAAAAATTGGGGTTTTAAAAATTTTAAAAAAAATGCTTGGACCCGTCGATTTTTATTTTTTTTGGGAAAATTTTTTAAAGTAATTTTTTGTTGCCCTGCACAATTGGGGAAAAAAACACATTTTTTTTAAAGGAAACACAATATTTTATCATTAATTTTTTTAAATTTTAAAAATTTAATTTAAAAAATGTTATTCTCAATTTTTTTACCAATTTTTCCTTTTTTTTAATATTTAATTATCCCCAAATATCCTAAATGGCAATATTCTTATACCATTTTAATTTTTCAAATTGAAGTAGGTATAGGGGGAAATTTTTAAATTAAAAAAAAACAATCCAAAACTGTAAAAAAAAAAAAGTAGGTATAGGTTTCATTTTAAATTAAAAAAAAAAATTTTGTAGCACCCCCAAAATTTTTTGGGGGTGCCCTGTCCCCAAATTTAAAATATCGTTAAAATTTAACATACTATTTAACCATATACCTAATACTTACATAAGCACATTATCTAAAAAATTATATTCAAGGCACTAAATTAATTACTCCTAGACATCGTTGACTCACCCTGTACACTAAGAGACAAAGTAAAACTCCTGCTTTTAAAAAAAGGGGAAAAAAAAAGAATCGATTTTAATATTTTTTTTTTGAAAGCAAAGCAAAATTAAATTTTAAAAAAATCAAGAGACAAAAAAAATTGTATTTTAAGTTGTTTTATGGGGGGGAATCCCCGGTGCTTAAAAATTACCGAAAATTTTTCGATAGCGTGTTTTCCCCATAATTTCACAAGTCCGAGGGACGAGTAAAATTTTTTTTAAAAAAAAACCCCAAATATAGTTGGATCATTTTTAAAATGAAAATTGGGGCTTTTTTTAAAGAAAAAAAAAAAAAGTAGCAAAAAAATTTGGTTTGAACTGCGGAAAACCTTTGTTTTTTTTAAAATTTTCCCTTTTCCCCACGTGTCTTTAATAGTAGAACATAAAAAAAGGGAAAAGCTCCCGACTTAAAAAAAAATTTTTTTTTTCTACTTTTTATGTTTTTTTTTTAAAACCGAATTTTCTTTTTAAAAAAAGATCCAACTAAAAAAAAATTTCTGGTTAATTTTAAAGAACAAGGGGGATTTGGGGAAATTTTCCCAATTAAAAACGAAAAAAAATTTATTAACTAAAAATTAAATATTAATTCAACAAACAGTCCACAAACCACGTTCCCCCAGACGACGTAATTTTCCCTTTTAATTTTTCCATAATATTATTTTTCCCGGGGGAAAAATGCATGAGTAAAATTTATAATTATTAAAAAAAAAAAAAACCCCCCTATTTCTGAAACGAGCATTTCTTGACCTATTTTTTATAAAAACTTTTTTTT
Organism: Listronotus oregonensis; assembly: GCA_019359885.1. Lineage (NCBI taxonomy): Eukaryota > Metazoa > Arthropoda > Insecta > Coleoptera > Curculionidae > Listronotus > Listronotus oregonensis. The sequence goes on from JAHBCN010020664.1 coordinate 7,768, forward strand.
TTCAAGATCCAACTGCTGTCGAAGTTTGTAACTAACTTAAGAACTAGAAATATTTTGTTATAGATTTTTTTAATTGGGTTACTGAAGTTTTAAGTCTTTAAAAAAATTTTTGTGTTTAATCTCGTCTCGCCCGTCCCCGAGCTTGTCTCGAAGGATTGTATCTCGTCTCGTCTCGTTTTTGAAATTCGAGACAAAATGCTCTCGAGACGAAAAAAAAATGGCTTCGAAAAGGGGGCGGGACGTCGGGGGCCCCGTGTCTCCCAACTCTAGTTCAAATTTCAACTTTAAAAAAAAAAACCCAAACTTCTTCATGATTCACCCTATATAATTAAAAGTAACACTTGATAACGTAAAAAAAACATTGCGAATAAAAAAAACCGTGAACGATCAACAGGATGACAGCTTTGAAAAAAAAAAAGGGATTTTCTTTTTTTTTGGGAAATTTTTGGGATTTTTAAACTTTAAAAAATTAAGGTACCAGGGGCCCCAGTAAATCCCGGAACATCCCAAAATAACAGTGGAATGCCAAAAAAAAATGGAAGTCCTGGGTAACTCTCCTGTGGATACCAGGACATTTGAGAATAGAAGGCAAAAAAAGCGGATGAGCTAGCGAGACAGGGATCATCCCCCCCATAATTTGGACCAGAACCTGCCCTTCGACCAAAAAACCCAGCACGAGGGCAAACCAGGGAATGAACCAAACAAACACAAGAAATACTGGGAAGCATCAAAGAAAAAATGGAAAAGGCTTCATAAAGGGGGGCCCTACAAAATAACCAAAAAAAAAAATTCTCAGACACAGAAGGAAAATACTTGCATAACGGGGAAAACCCAAAAAAGATAACCTAAAAGGACACCCACACAAGCTAGGCCCCCAAAAATGGGGATCCAAGTTGCAGAATATGCGACGAGGGGAAAGAAACAGCCTACCTTTTTCCCCAAAGAAAAAAGGGGTTAAAAAAAAAAAAGAAAGGCAATATTTGGGCAATGGGGAAAAGAGCCCAAAAGGAAATATCAACCAACCAGTCTCGGGGTTATACAGACTTGTAAAAGGAACAAGACTAATGCGAGGATTGATATAAAAGATAATGGGAGTTTTTGGAAAAAACCCAAAAAGGGGGGTGCGCTGCCTCCTTTTAAATTAAGACGTCCAGGGAAAAAACCCCCCAAAAAAAATTTAAAAATTTGGCACTTATAACTTGATTTTGATTAAAAAAAAACTCTTAAAAAAGGGGTTTTGTTTAAAAAAAAAACCCTTGATAACGTTATATTTTTTTTTTTTTAAATAATTTTTTTTTTGATTTAATAAATTTATTTAAAAAAAAAAAACCCGGTTTTGGAAATTGGAAAGATACGTGCATGATAGGTCTGGGTTTTTATTATTCTGACTTCGTCATTTTATTTTTGGGGAAAATTTTTGGCCCCCCTTTTTTTCCTTTTTAAAAACAGGGGAAAAGAAAACTTCCCCCAAAAAAAGGCTTTTCAGAAAAAAAATACCCGTTATATAAACATTATTGTCTTGGGGGCCTTATGGAAAATTTCCCCCAGGAAAATTTTTTTCAGCAATTCAAAACAAAAGTTCTTTTTGGGGAAACCACCCAAGCGTTCATGGGTATCGATTGAACAACGTATCACTTATACATTAATATTGTTTAAACCTTTTTTTTCTCACTGTAATTCCCCATGTCCAACCCTTCCCCAAAACTTCTCGTTACCTTATCCCACTACAATTTCCGTGACCCTCAGGTGCCCTTTAAAAAATTTTTTTGATTGTTTTTTAAATTTTTTGTAATAGAGGAAAAATTTTATTCTTTTGTTATACAAATTTTTCTGAAATAATATATTCTACTTTTTAAAAAAGTTTTAAAAAGAACTGTTTACAAATAACTTAAAAAAAATATTATTTTATAAAAAATTTCCCCAAAAAACCCGGGCCTAATATTTTTTTATATTTTCTTTTAAACTAACTCTAAAGTTCTTTAGATACCAAAATTTTTTAGTATAACGTCTAGCTCATGTATAAAAAACATAAAGTAAACAAGTGTGAGTAAATAAAAAAAAGTATTTAAAAAAACATGTACTTCCCCACCCCGAATTTTTTCAATTCCCCCGTTCTTTATATTTTCGACGCGCCATACTAGGCGTCAATTTTTTTTTAAATTTTTAAAAAGAATATTTTTTGACCCCACATATTGACCATTTTTTACGAAATTAAATTTCCCCTATTCGTTTGACATATTAGGTGGGATTTTAAAAAAAAATCCTTTGATCCAAAGGGGTATATTAGTATTTAGTTTAACCCCTTCGGAACATGATTTAAAAAATTTTTAAAAAATACCGCCTGGTTTCGGCAATTTTCCCCCAAACCCCTTTTTCAAAAACCCCCCTTTTTGAAAAAAAATTTTAAAATTTTTAAAACTTCCCCCGACTATTAAAAAAAATTTTTTTTTACAAAAATTTTTCCCCAAATTTTTTTAAAAAATTTTGGGGTTTCCCCGGTCACCGTAGGACCCAAAACAACATCAAGCCCCCGGTTTTTTTTTTAAAATTTCCATTAAAATAGAAAACCTTTTTCACATAATGGGTTTTGGGGGGAAAAAGTTTTTAAAAATTTTTTCAAATTTTCAGGAATTAAAAAAAAGATGGGAGGATATTTTACCAAAAAAAGTAGTAATTCCAAAAATTTTCAAAGTCTTTTTTAAAACCCGAGTGGGGGTTTTTAGTCCATTGCTTGTTCTTGCATTTCTTTTGGAAGGTTTTTCATTATCAAAATTGGATTTTAAGCAATTTTTATGTTTATCATTGTCATTAAATTAAAAAATATTGTTGGAATTAATCAAAGAGACTTTATAAATGAGATAAAATCCATAGGTTGTAACTTTCGTTTTTAGCAGTGTCCCACTTTTTCCATTAATGAAGCCAATTTCGAAAATGAGAAAAATAAAATTGAGCTTGCAGACGACGTTTAATATAAATTTCTTTTTTATTTAAACTAAATTTTTTGTTATTTCAAAGGTAAAAAATATTAAATTTTCCGAGCTCTTGCGCCCCCCCTCAAGTTGCTTTGGCCTCCCGGGGCGCCCCTGTTTGGGAACCACTGGATAATGAAAAGAACAGGTAAAAAAGAAAGGTTTTAGCCTTTTAATGATAATCTGACAAAACTTTTAAAAAGAAATTTTAATTTTATCACAAATTATTTTTAATTTTAATTTTAACCCAAAAATTTTTGAAAAATTGGCACAAAGTTTAATTATTTTTTCGTATTTAAACATAGACAGAAATTTATAATTATTTTATTAATAAAATAGCAATTAATGAAAATTGGAAAATTTTGCCAAATAATTATTATGCAAGTTTAAATGTCGTTTTAATTGATTGAAATATTTTTATAAAATAGTTGTAGCTCAGGTTTTTTATTATTTTTAATTAAATCAATTAATAAAAACCATCAATAACGTACTTTTGTTTTTCTATTTTTTTTAAAACAAAAAAAATCGGATGAAGTAGTTTTCACCAAGAACATCGCAATTGAAATTAAAAATTGGTTTTATTTGACATTTTATTTCAAAAAATTTTCATTTAAAAATAAATACATGCGCCGCTACAAGACGTTTACAGCGTTGCCATTATCATTAAGATTTTTTTTACTAAATCAAAAAACTTTAAAAAATTCCCGCCATTTATAAATATAATTGGGAAAATAAAAAAACCGTTTTAATAACCAGAACTAACCATGACCGACCAGAACGGCGCATTTATGATAAAGAAAATTTACAATTTAGGAAAACCTAATCAAATAAAAATAAGTGAAAGAAAAATTGATCAAAAAATTGGGGTTAAAAAAAAATTAAAAGTTCAATGAAGTCCTAGTATAAATTTATGTACTATATTTCTTAAATTCATGCAAAAGACATAAAGATCCGCAATTTTTTTTCTTAAAGGTTTGAAAAAAATGAATTTTTTAAAACTATAATCAAAAAAAAAACAAATTCCGTAGGTGGTTTTTACCAAAATGTTTAACTGGAAGTATAAGTCATCTTTTAGATTAAAAAAAAACCAAAGATGTAAAAAGAAAAAAAAATCATTTTGGACCCCAAGGATATTTTCATGAGCCCCTAAAATTATACAGAGGAAACAGCATTGTATAAAAAGGAATTTAAAGAAGGGAGATTTATAGGACAGAAGTATAGTCCCCCGAACACCAAAAAGAAAAAATTATTTATATTAATATTTGACCCCACGTTAATCGTCAGCCGATAGATGCCGGTGGTCGATAGAATGACCCATGAAGGGAACACTGAAACTGAATATTTTAAGTCGTTTCGGTTATATTGTTTTTGCAATATCGTTTCGCCCTTATGCAAAACCTAACATTTTGCGCCCTCTCCTTTACATTAATTTTAAACATAAAAATAAAATGTTAGGACAAACCAATTTTTAATATTTTAATGTGTTTATTAAATGCTAGTAAAAACAATTTTTTTTTTTTACAAACTAAATTTTTCAATTTTTTTATCGTTATTATCCTTATTTCCTTATAAATTTAAAAATTACTTGCTTTCAATGATGTATTTTATCCAGTCTCTCATTTATTCCCCACCCTTAATTTAAAAAACCCATTTAACTACTTCAACTTTTTTTTTTTTATTTTTTTTTATTAATTATACTTAATTTTTTGTTTTTTATACCTTTCTGGCAGACCCGACACTATAGCTTTTTTGATGTTTAATCCATTTTTATCCGCCGATTCATCAAAAATATCCAAACCCAAAACTGAGATTTTGATTTACCGGCAGCTTTTAGATAACACGGAAAAGGCCATCAGGGACCTTATGCAAATAAAATACTATGAACTTTCCCCATTAACGCCTGGGTAATGGTATCCAGATGGGACCTACATTTTAACGTGGATTCCCAACCACACCCAAGCACACTGTATTCACGCAGTGACAGCTAACCAACCAGGGTCGACGCCGCTAAAATTGGCTGATCTCAGGGGCGGTGTTTTGACGCGGCAAAACCCTTACTTTTGGTGTTATTTGTAAGACATTTTTTTAATAAGAAATTATTTTAAAATTAAAAGAAGTTTTTTTTTATATTTTTAAGTTTAATAGAGTGCAAATCCTGAATTTATTGGCTTTTAGGAGTTTAAAAAGGATCCCAAAAGGTCAAAATAATTTAACAAATCTTTTATAAAATTAAAAGGTTTCCAGTTTGGGGGAATATAATTATTTATTTATGTTCAGCTATCTAGAAATTTGTTTGATTATTGGGAAAATTTGCAGATGTTCATAAAAGTTTAATTTTTAATTTTTTTTTTCCCAGCAACAGTATTTGACACTTCCTAAAGCTATAATGAATATGTTTTCCCAATATGTTAAAATTCCCTTTTTATTTATTTATTTATGCATTTTCTTTTGGCCGGGATGCCTAGAAAATCACCGGTCTCTCAAAGGGTAAAAAAATAATTTAATGCATTGCACAGGACGCAAATTGGGAAACATGGCAAACTATTCAGGCTACACGTAATTTTAATCGGGTTAATGGTGATTTTTTTTATTATTCATCTTTAATGGGTGTTTATTTTTATTTTAAACAACACCCGAAAATATTCCCACATAGGCAGAAAAATTCGACATAAATATTTAGGAAGATAATATTAAAAGTAAAATACAGTTTCATAGTTTTTAAAATTACATGAAAAAAGGGGGAAATTATACTTAAAACTGTTACAACTACTGTGATTTTACTCTTTTGTACCTTAAATTTTTTCTGCGTCTTTATATCTATGTCGCCTTTTGGCATTGATTTTAAATAAAATTCTTTTGGACACTAAAAAATCCTTACGGGTTGATGTGTCTTAAATCAATATCTCTCTCTCTTTCATAAGTAGGTTATGTTTAATATATTTAATAAAATAATTACTTTAGTAACCTCCGAGCCATTCTAAATTTTATTGTAACTTATTAAACTCAAAACCAAACAACCAAAAGTGAAAAACATAAAAAATAATATACCTGAGGTTGATAAAATAAAAGAAATAATTATTGAAATACAATACACTCCTAAATCATCAATTTAAATCCAAAACATAATCTCAAATAAAACCACTATAACCCAAAATTATCATTTTTTGTTCAGAAACATAATTATTTTTGTCTCAAAAACAGTATTCTCAAGTATACATATCCTGATTTTTCTGAACCTCAAAGAAATCAAGATTTTCCAAAATAAATCAATTTGCGACAAATTTGGTATACGGGGATTTTGGAAATCGCAGATCACGAATGCGAAGTAAGATTTGCAAAATCCAAGATGGCTGGTTTAATATGATGAATTAAATATTCAAAACTCTTCCAATTTACGCCAGATTCGGTATAGGTATTTTAAGGGTCGCTAATTATGAATTTGGGGTCAGATTTTTGAAATTTTAAAAATCTGATCCAATGTGGCGAAATAATTTTTGAAAATCTAGGGGTTGTGTCATACCCCCATGAGGGTTCGCCAATATGAGAGTAACGTTATGATTATTAAGTGTCCACATAAAAAATGTAATTGACAGGTCTCAGGATTTTCTAAAAAAACTTGCCCACAACAGCTTTTGTTTCATTTTCGTTGCGCTACCTTCACTATATAAAAAAATAACGTTTAATTTTAATTTAACTTATTATTCTAACTTTGTTACAGGGGTCCATTTAGTATAGTCCGAAGATGTATTCACCGACAGACTGGGCAGCAATTCGCTGCCAAAATCGTAGACGTAGCAAAATTTACTTCCAGTCCCGGACTAAGTACGAATGGTAAGAATAATATTAAATCAATTACATATGCGTACTATAATATAAGGTTATTTCGTATTTATAATGCTTTGCTATTTTAAATTATAGTTAAAAATAAATAAATAAACGTAAATTTACACTGTAAAAATAAAATTTAAACACAAAATGTATTGGGTATGGTTTATATAGGGTGTCCCGAAATTAGTGCGCAATATTTCTAGGCGTTAAAATGATTCAAAGACTTTCCATAAAAAAAGGACTTAAATCTTCTGAAATGGAAACCCGAAAAATGGTTTTTGCGCAATATCTTTAAAACCGTTTCGATACATTTGCATAACTTTCTGAGTGTCCTGAGTTGCACAATGTTTTTCTTTTTT
>JAHBCN010020665.1:0-15235 GCA_019359885.1 Listronotus oregonensis
CGTCTTGCTTCGGATCCCGTTCCATACGCTAGCCAAAAAAGTTGCCGATAACCAGCAAATCTAGCGCATGTTCCAAAAGATCCTACTGGGCCCAACCACGGCAAGGACGTGTGAACACAGCGGTTGGGTCGTTTAATAAAGACCTAATTTATATACTAGTTATATAAATAGCTATTATTGGTTTAAAAGGTCAGTAAACATCGTTACTTACTAAGTGTTTTTCTCAGTAGAAAATGGCCAATTTATAGGTTCTTACTGTATGTATAGTTTTATGTTCTAACAACTTCTTATGAATACACGTGGATATTAAATTAAACAACTTGCATTATACTAAAATGTCAACAATTTTTTTTTATGTTCTTACTTAATTATTTTTATTGTTACATAAAGTAAATTGCATACTAGACAGTGCAAAGAGTACTAGGAACCAATATACTTTAATTAAATAATTACAATTTTTCGAAAACGATTATAGATTACAATGAAAAACAATCGAGTGTTTTCTATAATTCTATATCAGGTAGGCAGACGATCCGTATGCTCTCCTGAAACAAAAATGGATTCGTACTAGAAGAGAGAGAAGAATAAAAAAGTGATTTACATTGTGAGGAACGAAGAAGGAAGCATTAAAGAATTTGGTAAGTCAAATTTGAAAAATAACATAAAGCTAACAATTTAATTAAAAGGTATTAACAAAAATTTAAAAAAACTTAAAATTATAAAATAATCTTTTTATATGTACCCCAAATCAACCAACCAAAAAAACGAAATCAAACGTAGGTATAGCCTGTCTCAAAGTATACCGTGTTAGCTCTTGCCTTCATTTATGGATTATACCTGCCGACAGCAATAAAACTGCGGATCGGTGGGTATTAAAGGATAGAACATTAGGGACGGACTTTAATAATATAAAGATTTATAATTTATTGTTTATTTAGGTGTGTATAATCTTAAAATTACATTAAGAAATTAAATATATGCAAAGTTTTAATAAATTTATAACTGCATTATCTAACATAATTACACTTTTAATCTATATATCTAAATCTAATTCTGTTTCACTATCAGAGTCATCATTAAGATTAATTACAATAGGATTAATGTTGTTTTGTAAATTTTTCCAGCTCTCAACTGGTATGTTAGTAATTACATTTTTTATCAAATTTATAACAATGGGACTTAAAGTAGGTGTAACATTTTCTGCTCTGCTCTTTGATTTTACTTGGTTCCACAAATGCTCTATGGGGTTAAACATACAGTGATACGGATGAAGCCGTAAGACAGTATGCCCAGTCTGTTCAGCCAAATTATCACATACATATTGTTTTTTAATTGCATATGAATTTAGGACTTCCAAAAGATGCTTTTTTTTGTAACTGAATTCAAAATAAATATCATTTCCTAACAAATATTCCTGGATTTCAGTTTTTGAACTTGATGAAACTGGTGCTTTGTGTAGCAGACGGCTGTGGTAGCTTGCGTTAACCATGACAATGGAATATTTTTTAAAATATAATTTTGAAACCAGTTTTTAAAAAGTTCTGTACTTGCATCCTCATGATAATCCAAGCTAGAATCCTTAATATTTTTTTGCAGACAACAGCAAGCAGTTTGGAACAAATCCGTCTTCTGAACCAGCTTGTATTATGGTAATGCGTTTTCCTTTATTTGAAGGTGCTTTCGTCTGACAGTTTTACCTGGAATCAACCCATCCTTTGGCTACTGTGTCGTGTGTATCAAACCATGTTTCATCAAGGTAAATTATGGATCTGTTTTCTAACCTATATCTTTTAATTTCTTGAAGGTAATTAACTCTCCAAGTGCGTAATCTGTGCGATTCCATTACTACTTGTCTTTTGTCTATTTTGCGGTATTTAAATCCCATTTTACAAACAACTTCATGGATGGTGGCACGGCTAATATTTATATTGGTTTCGTCTTCGTCTTCTTTCGTCGTCCTTTTTCAGTTTATCCAAGGTAGAAATAACTCCGCTTTTATAAAGACAATATATTTTCCTTCTTATTAGGTCCTAATCACTATTGTCTATACGGTGAGATTGAAAATCACCACGTTTTTTTCTTTTGTTCAATTCTTTACTAATAATAATATCCCTCATCGATGATATTGGAGTTTTTGTAAGTTGACAGGTTTCTTTTAAAGCTTCTTGTTTAATTAGACCTCTACTGATTAAAGTTTTATACACACTTTTCACAACCTGTTTTGCATCTAATGACAAATTATTTCGACGCGACATAGTAATATTCTCGTAAAACAACTTTTTCAAAACGCACAGTAAAAACTGTTATTCAACACTGCCACTAAAGTATTAGCCAAAATATTAATATGCCTAATGGTTAATATTCAAGAAATACCTGGCCCACCCCTGCCTTTATGAACAAATGGGTTTACCCCATAACAATAGGTGATAAAAGCGTTAAAGCTTTATTGGGGTATGGTCCGTCAAAAGCCATAAAGATATACTTTGAGACAGACTATACAACACAAATTAAGGGTATACATTTTTTATGACTGTGCCAGCAAAGCTCGCTTTTACTTTAATTTAGTTTTATATTCGATGGATTTGCTGGCACCAACGTCAAAAAAACATTGTGGACTCCTAATTTGTTTCGTATCTACTTCTGACCCTTTAATATAGTTCAATGGACTACAATGTTGTAAATTTACCAAAGTTTTCCTAAATGGAACTTGGGAAATAAAAAAAAATATTGTGTAAAAAAAAAGAAAATTATTAATATTGAAGTGTGTAAGCTTTCACGGTCGATTTTAACTACATTATATGAGTCTTCCGGGCTTTTTTGCCGTGGTCTCTTGGTATTTTTACCTGACGTTTTGTCTAGTATTGCGGCAGACATTATCAAAGGTGGGTCCGAGGTCGAAGTACTCTTCCTGACGGCTCCCGGTTGATTGTCGGGGCTTCTGCTTTTGTTGGGGTTTTGGTGGACGTGGCTTTCCGTCCCGTTTCAGCCAATGAAAATGGCTTGGGTTTTCTGCCTTCATATTTAACGTTTTTGTATCTTTTAGTGCTGGTATCCAAGTTTTGCTAAGATTAAGGCCCTCTTCTTTTCTATAAAAGTTGGTCTTATGTTTTTATATTTTATAATTGCCTCCCTGTATATTTTGGATAATAATTAGCTATTTTATCTAGGACTTATGTGTTGTCAAAAAGGATTCTATGTTTGCCCTGTGAAAGTGGGTGTTCAGCCACAGCGGATTTATTCGTTTGTTTATATCGATAACTTCTTTGGTGTTCTTTAAACCTGGTGTTGATACTGCGCTTTGTTAAACCTATGTAAACCGACCGACAGCTGCATGGAGTTCTGTAGACTCCTGGTGTCGAGAGGGAGTTTCTTTTATCCGTAACTGATCTTAAACTTTGCTGTATTGTGGTTGTAGGTTTAAAACAGTTCTTATTTTGTACTTTACAATATCCTTGCTATTCGGTCTGTTACGTTTTTAATGTAGGGCAAAAGCGTTGTTTATTTTGGAGAATGTTTCTATATGTGTTTCTTGTTTTTTGGTTTTTGTGACATGTCTTACTTTATTCCTGTGTAGCCGTTATTTATCAACGCCTTCTCCAAATGTTGTAACTCTGCATTTAAATGCTGGGGCTCAAATATTCTTTTCGCTCAAACTGTCAGAGTCTTGATTATGCCTAGATAAAATAGCCAAATATTATCCAAGGGTATACAGGGAGGCAACTGAAACACAAAAACATGAAAACTTGAAATGAAATGGAAAGCCCCCCCCAAACTCAACAAAGCGAACCTCGACAGTTGCCTTAACAGTCAACCGGGAGACGTCAGGAAGAATACTTCGACCCCGGACCCACCTTTGATAATGTCTGCCGCAGTAGTAGACAAAACGTCAGGTAGAAATACCAACAGACCACGGCAAATAAGCCCGGAAAACCCACATAATGTAGTTAAAATTATAAATAGATATATTCGTAATTTTTTGTAGATAAAATAAAAATATGTTTTACATGATGACGAAATTTTGGCTATACATTACCATTCATTTGGTGGTCCTAATTTTTTTACTTCATGCACATCCAGACGCAGAATTACCCTTGGTAAGTTATTATTACTTAACAGCATCTTTTAACCAGTAAAATATCGGCATTTACCGAACAAATACAATAAGTCATTTGCGAAAATTGGTAATATTGTGCAAAGCTTGATATTCCGTTTTTGAATATGACTTCTTAATCCAAATTAATCCAAAACGGTAAGTCGGAGACCCATACTATGTTGTAATATTGGAATTAAACTGGCCATTTAAAAATACAATATTATAAAGGGTGCTCCATCTGAAAAAAAAGCGAAAAGTAACCCTTTGCAAACTTTGGCAACACTGCGCAGTTTTTTACAAAATTTTTAATTGAAATATTGACTGATAAAATGCACCATTGTATAAAAATATACGTATACAATTTTTAAAAAGTCAGTCAGCGTCATTAGTCATCTCGGTTGTATAATTGAATTTATTCTGAAGTTAATCGCTAATAAATTTGAAACTATGCATCACATTTTAAGTTTTTGTCGCTACTCTGTATACTGCTGGTATTTTTAAACTTTTTGCGTAGGGAATTTTAGTTTTTAAATAAGCAGAACTTTTCTACATCAAAATGATTTTGTTTCGACTGTCAGTAAAAAATTTTCCCATATGGCAAGAACCTTCGTGGGACACGCTGTATATCGTTAAATTTGTGTTTAAGAGGAAAATCTAAAAAAGTAAGAAAATATTGATTGTTTTATTAAAAAAAAACTTTGTGTCGCCACTTTGTAAACAAAAACGCAAAAAATCTGAAAATATTATAACATTAAAGACACCTTTGCTACAAATAAGGTTTATATTTAACACTTTGTCCTGTATAACTTATAGTTTTCCTGTATAACTTATAGTTTCTGAGAAAATATATAGGTCTTTAATAAACGGTCCACCCTGTACAAAGAGGTAACGTCAATAAAAAATTACTGCCTTTTTTAGGAAGGCAGGATAAAACGCCATGGATATCCATTAGAAATCCACCCTGTTACAACAGAAGATGATTATATTCTGGCACTGTATAGAATACCCATGGCATTGAAAAAAGAAATAAGAATTTTAATAAAAGTGTAGTTTTATTGGCACATGGAATGGGTGGAAGTCCTCATAATTGGGTATGATATCGTTAGATCAGTAGAAATAAAAAACTTAAGTCTGCGGTTGATAAGTGGATGGGGGCTACTGAGAATAACGTGTGTCGTTGTAGAGCGTCATCCCATGAGAACTGAACAAAGACAAGGTTTCTCTCTTATTTAAAAAAAATGAAATATATACATTTTACGTGTATTTATTTCCTGTAGAATTCTAAGAAACACTTAAGAAAATTATTTTAATTGAAACAAAATACATGACAAAAATTGTCATTTTTTTAATAAGACTTCTATTTATTGGTCCGTTTTTCAGAACGTATAATTTTTTGCGATATATTTTGTAATGAAAAGTATTTCGTATTAATTTTTATTTATATCAAAGTTAATGTAATTCATATAAGAAATTTGCAATTTAAATTAGAAAATAAAAAATACCACCAGATATTGGCTCCCAAAGAGTTCCAATAGTCAAGTAAAAAAGCCGGAAAATACTGTAAAATGTGGAAAAGTTGATAAACAGCTCCGATTTTAAAAATATTTGTTTGTATGTATTCTGTAGAGTACTGTAGACCATCAAGAACATTCATCACCACTAACATCTGCCTTGCAATAAAAATTGAAAAAATTGGGGTAGTTTCCCCACCCCCAAAAAATAATCTCCAATAGTACCTATAACTGATGAAAAGTTTTTAAAATTCCAAATTTCACCTCAGAAATCGTCTCTCGGGGGTTTTTGGGGTCGCTGATTACGAATCCGAGAAATCGTTTGAGGGTGGTTCACCCGATTAAAACCACCCCTAGGAGTTACAGAAATGATAAAATTTTAAAAAGTCAAAATTTTACCTCGAAAATCCTCTATCCGGGGTTTTTGGGATCGCTGATTACGAATCCGCGGTCAAAAATCAAGTCAGGGTGGTTGCACTCTATTAAAACCACCCCTAAAAATTATAACCCTATAAACATTGAATAATGGAAAATCAATGGCCCAATATAATTTTTCATTTAATTATTCAACTGCCCATTGACACAATATATGTTGGTGCCAACATCGGCCCTTATTGCGTTTGGCACACCGGCCCATCGACACTTATCAGTCAGTGTGCCAATACTTCTACATATTGGCCATATGATATATTTATGGAGGCCCACTGTTGAAAAACCATTGGGGTGTTAACGATATAGTAACTAATATTTACCGATGTTTCATTTAGGGCCACTGGGATTGGAAATAGTAACTAATATTTATCCTCTTTCATTTAGGCTTACTGTTCGAACACCACTGAAAAACCAAATGAAATAAAAATGTAAAAATTTAGATTTTTATTTAAAAAAATATGAATACATAAAAAACTATAATATATTGCATTGAGCACAACAAGACAAACGAGGCACTTAATGCAATGTGGTTTGCAGATGAATTTAAAATGTCATAAGATAGTCTAACTACAAAAATACGAAACAAAGTCAGAATTCATAACAATAATATCGAAATATAATAATAACAAAGATTCTAAAACTATAAAATATCACCATAATATACTTTTCATTTGTCAAAATACCAAAAAAACACAAAAACTGCCGAAAAACGGTACAAACTTTCCGATCACGTCATCCCTAATCATTCACAAAAATTAGCAAGCTTCTAAAAAAGGTAGGTTATGATGGCACGCTTCACTTTTAGTTGTCGTTGGTTAGGCAAAGAAACACGATCTAACGTACGCTGAGTAACGAATAAATGCAGTGGGCCAATGCTTAATTAATAACGTTGGATTTGTAACTCAGTTAAATTAATGGGCCACTGTAAGTTACACTTTCCTGGGTGCCAGGACACAGGGGAATACAGGGCAATGAAAATGCAGACTCCCTGGCCAGGCGAGGCTCCGCAACAATGTTTGTGGGTCCTGAACCTGTTTTTGGAATACCAAAAGCCTCGGTTCGTGGCTACATGATTCGGTGGATTCAAACACAACATCAGTCATACTGGAACCACATTCCAAGGCAAAATCACAGTAAATCAATGTTGGACTCACCATCGAAAGCATTGACAAGTGAACTACTAAAACTAAATAGGAATCAGATTAGAATAGTGACAGGATTAATAACCGGACACTGCACCCTAAGAAAACATATGCACACTATGGGCATCTATAGAGAAGAACCCATTTGCAGACTATGTGACGAAGAGGAAGAGACAGCCTCTCACATCATATATGAGTGCCCTGCACTTACATACTGGAGAACAAACCAAAACCTCATGGTGGAACTAACCACCAGGAGGCTGGAGACCAGAAAAGAACAGTAAAAGAGGCACACACCTGTCTAAGGGGTCAAACCTTTTTAACTGAAACAAATACACAAGAGATACAACAAGCCCTGTAGGCTGCAGTGTCGAGGCGGACAAAACCTCAACTTGTGTATTTACTTTATCAATCAATCAATCAATCAATGGGCCACTGTGGATATATCATTATGTCTTTTTTCTGTCGAACCATTAACTGAGGATTAATATCGGGCCAACGAATGGTGATAGACACAGTCAATTAAAAGACGCTGACATCAGTGGGCCATCACAGTACCTTTAGAAAATCGACAAACGCTGTTTATAGGGAAAAATGGGGAAATTTTTAAAAATCAAAATTTTACCTCGAAAATCGTCTTTCGCTGATTACGAATCCGCGGTACAAAATCTAGTGAGGGTAGTTGCACCCCAACAAAACCACCCCTAATTACGAGTGAAATAAAACCGTTTTTCAAGTTTTCTTTGATTTCAAAAAAACCCAAACAAAATTTCCCCATTCCTGTAACTATTAGGGGTGCTTTTTGATGGGGTGCAGCCGCGGATTTGTAATCAGCGACCCCAAAAACCTCCAAGAGATGATTCCCGGCGCAAAATTTTATATTTCCAAAATTTTTCCATTTCTGTCACTACTAGGGGTGGTTTTGATGAGGTGCAACCACCCTCACACGATTTTTGACTGCGAATTCGTAATCAGCGAACCCAGAAAACTCCAAGAGCCAATCCCGAGGTGAAATTTTGAATTTTTAAAATTTTCCCATTTCTGGCACTCCTAGGGGTGATTTTTGGCCGCGGATTCGCAACCAGCGACCCTGAAAACCCCCGAAAGACGATTTCCTAAACAAAATTTTGAGTTTTTTAAATTTCTCTAATTCTGTCACTTCTAGGGGTCGTTTTGATGGGGTCCAACTACCCTTACACGATTTTTGACCTCGGATTCGTAATCGTATTCGAGGTAAAATTTTGAATTTTCAAAATTTCCTGTATCTCCTTGGGGTGGTTTTGATGGGGTGCAACCACCCTGACGGATTCGTAATCAGCAACCCCAAAAACCTCCTAGAGACGATTTCCGAGGTAAAATTTTGAATTTTAATTTTTTTTTATCAGTTTTACTAGTGGAGATTATATGGGGGTGGGAAAATTACCCTAGTTTTTTAATTTTTCACGTAAAAACAAAATATTTTCAAATCGGAGCTTGATATCAACTTTTCCACATTTTTCAGCTTATTTACTGGGCTACAATGAAATCAAGTTTTTTAGACATAATTATTGAACCACCAGGTATATTCCAATTTAATTTTAATAAGATGAAATACCAAGTAAGATTCTTGAAATTAGTATTAAAAAAGTAACCTTTAACCATTGACTTAAAACTTTTAGTAATTAATTTATTCATGTCGCTAATCCTTACCGTTTTTTAAAAAAGTCGTATAGAGAATCGAAAAATAGAAAATTTTTAGGAAAAATCGATGGTTCACCTCCCAGAAGCGCAGCTTTTGCTTTTTCGTTAAAAATCCTGGGTCGATAACCAAATCCTGCACCGAATTTTGGCGAGTTATAACGGTCTAGGGTTTTTGTTATTTTTTTTAATTCAAAAATGCCCCTTATAATACGATTCTCTAAAAATTCCAGCTACATTCAAATTTATTTTTTAGGATTAAAAAAAAAACTTTTGCATAGCCTACTACTTTTAGAAATAGAATTTGAAAACGTAAAAATAGCGGACTTCAAAAAAACTTTTTTTAATTTTGTTTAAATTTCGGGAAAAGGGTACAAATCCCATAAATAATTTTTTTTAATGGCATCTAGGCGTGACTTTGTCGATATCGAACATCGTTTTTTTTTGTGAAGGAGTAAAAAATCGTGGGTTAAAAATTAAATGTGTCACTAGATTTTGGAAGGATACAACTATGTGTAAAGTATTTTTTTACTTTTTTAAAACTGTGACCTGTCCATTTAACAATGCGATCCTTTAAAAATGCAAATTGCTCTAAAATTTTTGGCTTGTAAGTTGGAAAAACGCTTTTGTTTCTAACATAAATCGCAAATTTTTCATATGACTTAAATTAATTTTGTTGTTAGTAAAAACGAATACGAAATCTTTTGTAAAGTGTTCGTAGAGATTTTAGAAGAAAAAATATACGAGATGTATATTTTACATTTTCTTTTAATACGAGGACAGCCATAAATGTAATCCTGGTCAGTCCTTGTTGTACCTTGTACATACTTTGCTTATTAGGTATTTCTGGGAAAAAAAGATTCCCTTCTTTAACTTTGGGAAGAGGTTTGACGTTTGGCTTGTAACACTGAGGAGGAATCCGATAAACACACAAAAATTGACGAAGGATCCAAATTACACAGGAAAAATCTTATTTAAAAATATATACATGTGTGTAACATAGTTGGTGCTCAAAATAATATTTTTCCCACGCACTCCCTTTGAAAAAATCACTTTGCGATGTCAGTATATTATTCTGTCAAGGCCTCAGATAACAAAAATGAAACAATTTTTTTTTAAATCTTCAATAAAAACTAAAAGAACTATAACAAAGTTCCTATTAAGTTTGTACTTTCAAATTCCCTGACTTTGCAGGTTTTCTGTGACTACTGCAATAAAATTCCAGTTTTAGCTTTATATTTTTCTTTTCATAAAAATAAGAATGGTATTTTATCTATTTTACATCAGAACACAAAAATATTAAGTTATATGTAGTCGCGACTTCACCATTTTATTTTATAGGTAATATTCTAAATTTTGCTAGCATTTTCAAAAATAATTTTTAAAAAATTTATAATATGTTATGTTTAATCAAAAAAAAGTTTTTACTAAAGAAAAAAAAATTGAATATCACCAGGAATATTTTGTACTTAGGGTCATAAAAATAAAAAATATAGGCTTTATTATCAATTTGGTTTTGTTTTCTTGACCGTTTGCAATATTAAAACTTTATTACTTGTTTTTTTGGGTTTTTCTTATTTTTAAAAAAAAAATCATTTTTAATTAAGTTTGGTTTATTTTTTATTTAGTTAAACCATCATCAGAATATCTAAAAATATTTTTTCTTTATTGTAAATTAACATGGAATTTTGAGAGAAATGATTTATTTTTGTAAAGTAAAACCTTCCAACTATATTTAAAAATTAAAATGTAAATTTTCTTTTTGTTCGGTGGTTGAATAATACTTAAATTTATCTTTTAAAAAATGAACCAAACTTTAAATCCTGGTTAATTTATCGTTTTTTATTGGGGTCAAAATCTGGGTTTTTCCTTTTTAATTTCTATTAAAAATAAATTTTTAAAGACTGAACCTCCGTGCTTTCTTAAATTTTTGTGTGTTTTTTAATTGAATCATTTTTTAATGTTCCTTTTTTTATTTTCTTTCAAATTCCAAAATATTAACATTTCAAAGTCAAAATTAAATTATCAAGTGCATGTTTAAGGGTTTGGTTCTTTGGATATCTTTCTTTTTGATTTCTTTAACTCTGTTTTTAAGTATTGTCTTGTTTGGCCAATATATGTTTTTGTAATTTAAAAAAAAACATCCAATAAATTTACTGAACCGATCATTAAAGCACGAATAAATAAAATTTACAATTCTCGACGTGAAAATAATTTGAAAAAAAAAATATTTTCCTACGTCCCTGTATAACACAAAAAAAAATTTAAAAATTTTTAAAAAGATAAAAACAGTTTATATCCCAAAAAAAATGTATAGAATGTTATCCCTTTTTAATTTTTAAATATAGTTGGTAAGTGTTTACTTTAAAATTTAACAATCCCTTTTTCAAAATTCTCATGTTAATTAAATATAATAATAGAAAAATATTTTTAGATATTCTGATATGTTTAACTAAAAACGAAAAACGTAATTAAACATTGATTTTTATTTAAAAATGACCGAAAAACCCAAAAAAATAAAAAGTTTTATTACAATAATTTTAAAATAAAAATCGAATTTTCCTTTTTTGAAAATAACTATAAATAAACTTTTTAAATTTTAATTGAAAAAAAAAAATTTTTTCTTAAAATTATGTTTTCAAATGAAATAACTATAAATAAAATTTTTTTAAATTTAATTAAAAAAAAAAAAAAAATTTTGTTAAAAATTAATTTTCTTTAAAAGTTTCAACGATGCTGTTTATTTTTCTATTAATAAATTTTTTTTCCTTTAGGCTTTTTTTTTTCCGTTATAAAACTTCGGGCTTGGATAATTTAATTTTTTTTTGAAAGCATCATTTTAATAACTTTTAATCTATAATCGAGCACAAAGACAACTTAAAATTATTTCTTAAAGTTTTATAATAATATTTCAAAATGTCTTTGTATAATTTTTTGGAGGATAAAATTTGTCAAGTCCATTTAAAAAATTTAGTGTTATCCCTGTATTATTCTAAACTTAAGTCAAAGTTATTATACCAAGACAGACTCTAAAGATCGCAAAAACCTTATCAGTACATCAAAAGAAAAACAAAAATTAAGAATATTACCATTTTTCTGGAGCAACGATTTGTTTTAAAATAGTTCGGCTTTAACAAGCTGGTGACAAATCTATCATTTTGAGAATATTTAAATAACAATCAAAAAATAAATAATTTGGTGACTGCGTACTGGACACCCTTTCTTATCCCTTCATGTTTTTTTTCGCCCCACGAAATGGATATACGACTTTGCACAAAATAACTATGTTGCACCCCAAAATAAAGTATTTTTGTCGGACATCCAACACCTGAATTTTTTATTCTTCTCTCGGAAAGACCTGAATACAACGACAAAATAAAGATTGGGGTACAATATGGATCTGCTCCCATATCTAAAAGAATGGAATATTCCCTTGCATTACTTTTATGTTCCCTTGTTAATATATGGAGAGTAAGTAAATATTTATTTTAATAAGTTTTGATAAGAACTTGTTGGGTTTACTTGCCTGCTATAGAATGGGACCATTTTGGTCTTGGTTGGTTGCAGGTTTTACCCTAAACCCTATTAACTGGGATCCCAGAAAAAAAAAATAAAACCAAAAATTAAAAACCTTTCTACGTTTTGGTGGAATTCTCCACGTTATTAAGATTAACTTCATAAAAATAAAACTAAAAAAATAATTTTTAAGAATTTTGGTATAAAGTTAGGAGATTCTAAGAAATTTTTAATTATTTATGACGTTTTGTCGTATATCAATTATTAGTTTGTTTGACTGCTATATTTATAATTTTTAAAGAGACGAAAAGTGTGGTGTTTAATAAAAAAGACAAAAGGGAAGGAATCCACAATTAGCACTTGGAAATTTAATTACCTTTAAGAAATTAAAAGAATAGGAAAAAAACAGATCCATAATTTTTGATAAAACTGGTTCGACCATTATAAAATTCAAAGGATGGGTTGATTCCATCAAACCGTCAGAGAAAGCACCTTCAAAAGGGAAAACGCATTACCATAATAACGCTGGTTCAGAAGACGGATTTGTCCCAAACTGCTTGCTTTGTCTGCAAAGAATTTTAAAGGGGATTCTAGCTTGGATTTCATGAGAATAAAAAGAAACTTTTGAAGACTGGTTTCAAAATATTTTTAAAAAATATTCTCTATATTAAAACAGTGTTGTGTTCATGGATAACGAAGCTACCACAGCCGTCTGCTACACAAAGCACCAGCTTCAAAACTGAAATCCAGGAATATTTATAAGAAAATAATATTTATTTTGAATTCAGTTAAAAAAAAGCAACTTTTGAAAGTCCCAAATTTATATAATTAAAAAAAAAATGTAGTGATAATTTGGCTAACAGGCAGGCATACTGTCTTAGGCTTCCTCCTATCACTGTATGAACCCCTAAGATTTGGGCCGTAAAATCAAAAAGACGAAAATGTTACACCTACTTTAAGTCCCGGTTTATAAATTTGATAAAAATTAATTGTAACATACCAGTTGGGGCGGGAAAAAAATTACTACAGCACATTATAAAAATTGAGGACTTTTCATTTTATCCAAAACAACATAAATCCTATAGTAATTAACTCAATGATGACTCGTAGTGAAACAGAATTAGATTAAGATATTTAGATTTAGTGATGAGCGAGACCGGCTTGGTCTGGGTCTTGGTCTTGGTCTTGCAGCAAGACCAAGACCGAGACCAAGACCAAGACCCCTTCTCCTTGCAAGACCAAGCCAAGACCGGGGTATGCAAGACCAAAACCAAGACCAAGACCGAGGGGTGCAAGACTACCCAAGAACAGGACCACCTGCAAGATCTTGCACTTTTACTTTTTATAAATTATAATATTCAATTTTTATATTCAATAAAGGTTTTATACAGAATGAAAAAAAATGTTCGAGAACTCCTAAAAAAGGGATTATTTTATGATAACAATTTTTTTAATAAAATAATAATTAAATCGATACATTTAAAATTTTAAAAATAAGATTGCGACTCATGGTCCCAAAATCATTCTCCAAAACCGTTTGACAGAGAAAACTAAATACAAAAGTTTAGAACTGAAAATTACTTCCCCTAATGTTTTTATTTTAATTAGGTATCGTGATCCCTTACGGATCAAAAATTTCCAAAATCCAGGAAAACATATTTTTGTGCCACATTTGGTGGCAATCTATTTTAAACTAAGATATAAATGTAAAAGTGAGGTTTAATAAAAAAAAATATTTGTATTTTTAAGAAATACTATTTTTATAAAATGGATTTTAAATTTACTTCCGGTTTAGACGGAAAAGTCAAAACAATGCCAAAAGTATAATGATGACTCATTTTGAAAACAAAAATATATAAAAACCATCTAGTCGACATTTACCCTTGCAGTTCAAGAATTTCCAGCATAATAACAGGGAACGATTTTTTAAATTAATTTTTTGCTAAAATTTTGTATTTTAGGTTGCAAAAAGAGGAAGTTTTCAGTGGTAGTGAATTTTTTGAAAAATTTGAAATAGAGAATAATTGAATTTTACGCCCTTTTTTCTATAATTTTTATACTAAGTTTTTTACCATTATGAACGGTTTGGATAATATCTTTGTCCATATCAGATTTATATCAGAATTTTATAAAAGTATTTGTAAAACTTTGTACGGCAAATTTTCACTTTAATTTGAAAATAAAAAGTTTATTTGAACTAAAAAGCTTTTAAATACCTTTTTTTTTGAAAAATGTTTACATATCAGAATCATTTTCATGGAAATTTCACATCTGGTTGAAATTAAATTTTTTTTTCTGCCCTCAGGTCTCAGTTGAATTTTATATGCTTCTTCAAAGAAAATTTAAATAACCTATATAAAATGAACCTTTAAATAAATAAACCTAATTTAAAAATCCTTTTTAATAAATAATTTAAATGTACATGAAGTTAAAATTGGATATTTTAAAATTTTAAACAAAAATATGTTCCTTTATAATTAAAAAAATATATTTTTATCAAGATTGCTTAATTTAAATTATTATACCAAAAAAGCAAGACCAACAAGCTCCGCAAGACCAAGACCAAGACCAAGACCGGGTGGGAAACCAAGACCAAGACCAAACCTTCTTTGGGCTTGCAAGACAAACCAAGACCAGACTTGCAAGACCAAGCCAAGACCAAGACCAAGACCAAGACTAGTCCGGTCTTGGTCTTGGTCTTGCTTTGCTCATCACTATTTAGTTAAAATATAATTTGATAAATGCGTTATAAATTTAAAAATTTTATATATTTAATTTTTTAATGTAATTTTAAATTATATTTACCTAAATAAAAATAAATTATAAATCTTTATATTTTTTAAGACCGTCGCTAATGTTCTGTT